>VWZG01003049.1:0-73328 GCA_013396735.1 Grallaria varia
CTGGCCACAGAAACCAAATACAGTGGGATAATGACTTCTTTACCTCTGCTGGTGATTCCCTCATGGATGCAGCCCAGCATTCCATTGGCTTTCCTTGCCACAGCACCACACCGTTCACTCATGTTGAGTTTGGTGTCCATCAGAACACCCATGTTCCTTTCCACAGAGCTGCTCCCTAGTCAGGTGCTGCAGTCCTGGATTATGTTTTTCCCAGATGCAAGACCTTGGACTTGTCCTTGCTGAACATCATAAGGGTCTTGCTAGACCACTCTTCCAGCCTATGCAGGTCATCCTTCAGGGTTGTTCTCCCTTCCAAAGTGTCCATTTCCCTCCTCAGTTTTGAATCATCAGCAAACCTTGTCAGGGTAACACTTGATCCCATCATCCAGATCATTTATCAAGATATTAAAAACCTTTGGGTTCAATATCTGTCCCTGTGGGACCCTGCTCAAGATAGGCTTCAAAAAGAGCTATTTACCAACCTCCTGTGAGTGCCACCTGTCAGCCATCTCCCCATCGACTGCACAGGCCACTTGTCTAGACCATAACCCATCAGTTCTCTAGGGGGAGACTGTGGAAAATCGTATTGAAAGCCTTGGAGAAATCCAGGTGGACAGTGTCCACCACTGGATCCATATCATATGAACTGGGTTCTCTTGCTACAGAAGGTGATGCGGTTTGTCAAGCATGATTTTCCATTGGTTAATCCATGCTGACTTTTCACAATCATGTGCTTCATTTGACTTTTGATAGCCACCAGGAGGGTTCATCAGATGACATTCCCAAGGACTAAAGTAAGACTGATATTAATTTTTTTACATAGCTACCTAGATAATGAAAAATTACCAGTTAACTCCACCACTTTTTCTTGGAGTTAATTCTCAGTCACATAAAGATTGCCTCAGGCTCTTAGTTTCCAAATCTCCCATTTTCTTTCTTTCAAATCTGAATCCTGGTAAGATTTGATGATTAGCTAGAAGATAAAAAGAGTTTTATTGAAGAATGAAGATTTTTTTAAAACATTTAGAATTAATATACTACTCTTCACATTTTGGTGTTATGTGGGGCTAATCTGAGAAGGAAAGAAAACCAAAAACAAAACCAGAGGCAAAAGCTGCTAGGAAAGTGGTAAGGTAACAGCACACCACAAATGTTTGGACTATGGAGTCCAACCAAATGAAATGAACAAGACTGAATTTTCAGAGTGGGACTGGGGATGGCATAGTGTTCATATTTTGCAGCTGTGTTCCCATGGTGATAGTAGAGCTGAATTCTTCCTGGGTCAGTTTAGGTACATAATCTGAGTCCTGAGTTATCTGATGGCAAGCTACAGTTCTGGGAGATGTCTGAAATCGAAGCATTTAAACAATGACAATAAAAGCAGTTTCATTGTTAAAATCAATTTAGTTAAGACCATGAAAACTGTCTAACTCTTGTACAATACAAAACTTCACTTACTGATGGGAATAGTATTAAAATCACAGGTCTTTTTGTTAGTAAAATAAAAGCTTGGCTACTAACGTGATCTTTTCATTGATAATTAACAAAAGTGGATTTTAAGGGATTTTGTTACTACCATGCTCTTAAGAGGGTTACTTTTGCTTTTAGACATTCTGCCAATTCTAGTCCTGTTAAAACTGGAATGCGTGGAGGAGAGGTTGATATTTCTAGCAGAAAATAGAATGCTAAAACTTACATGACCTTGACAGAAGGGTCTTTCTCATCAAAAAATGTCAGTGTCTAGAATCAATGGTAAGCAAAAGGCTACATAGGTTATTTTCTGAATATTGGGTGGAAACTAGAGAATTCTGCAGGCCAGACATAAGCTAGGACTGTCATAAGTATGTGTTGAAAAGAAATAAAATACTTTCATCTATGGATTTATACCAGCAGTCTCTGCAATATCTACCAGAAGTAGCACAAAAATCTTTTAACACCAGCTAAGGAATAATATGAAGAAAGTTGTAGCCTAAAGGACGGTATGAAGCTCCCAGCTTGGAGCCTTGTCCTAAGAACATACACCATGACATATAGGCATATACTCATTTCTCTCTCCTAGGCTGTGATTCACAGAAGATAATTTTATCCTTGAAGAGTATTTGCTTATAGTTGTTCTGTTATTTCCAAACTCCGGGATTCCTGGATGGCTTTAATCCATGCTACAGCTGGCCTGATTGCAGTCAGAAGCTGGGAGCAGAAGCATCTCTGTTGTGCCTTCATTTTATCTATTTTAGATGTCTCTTCTAGAATACGAAGAAAAGCACCCACACAACCTCAGGTAATAAAGATTTATATGACAGTCCAGAGAAATGTCCAGGCAGGTATGACAAAAGCTAGAGGCCTCTTGCTCTGCTGTTTATGGGACAATTTTCCCATCTCAGTTCACAGATCAAATAATACGGGATTCACCCTGCTCTATGAACAAAATAAATAAAGGAAAGAAATGTATCAAAATAATGTATTTATTTGCTACTGTGTTTGCCCTGTAATCACCTCATTGTTCCCTTTGTGTGGGTAGATCAGCAACAGAATATTTCCCTAAATTAAATAAAACTGCTCTGAGCTTATATATGCTCCTTCTTCTCCCTTTGAACACAGCTGCATGCCAGACCACCTTTCCAACTTCAACGGTTGTCTCCTGGTCAAACTGATTAGGCAATTTGACTGCTAATCTTTGAAGGCACCAGATGCCAGTAATTCTCTCAACAGCGCAGTATTAAGTACTGCAACTGGAAATTTTCTGTTGACAATGCATACAATCTCTCAGAATGATAGGTTTATAGTAACCTCAGAAAATCCCATCTTCACCCATTTTGCAGTTGAAGAGAGAAAATACTTTAGCCAAATATTTCAGGCTTGTCTCTAAAGTCATAAATCCACAAGTTAGCAAAAATCTGCTGAATACACAAGGCTCATAATGACTTCAACAGTATTCTGGAATCCTGGCACTTCTTAAGCTTTATTTGCAATTCAAAACTTATTTTCATGCTACTTTTTTTTTTTTTTTTTTATTTTTTTTAACAGTTTGTTTTCATAGAGCAAAGTCTGCCAGACTGGCTTGTGACTAAGGTATTTCTCAAAAGAATGCTTAGCATTTGTGCACTAGAAAAAGCTACAAATCACTTAGGAAAATATGAATCACTTGTGTTGATTCTTCATTTTATTAAATACCATTTCAAAATTACTGTAAGTCGACCATTTTCCCCCCTTCATTCTTGACATCATCCCCTTTTCACCCAATAAAATATTTCTCCTTAATATCCATGTTTTTTTCCTTCTGTCCATAAACACTTCTGATTTTTGAGACTATCCACTCTTCATTCAGCTTTGAGTTCTTCATGCAGAACCTTTCAATGGCATGAAGAAAAATAATATTTCATATCTGTTGAATGATAACACTATTGCTTAGTTGTTATCATACACTTGGACTTAAATTACTATACATTAAATTAAAAATAAATTGGCATTTCATACCAAACTCTAAATAGAAATTTGAAATAAAAGTGAGACACAGCATGTTCATCAGTACAACAGTAATAATGACATTTTCTTTTCCATGTATGCACCACATAATGCACTGCACATGGATAATAGATGATATTGCTAATGAAAAGAAAATTAAAATCAGACAATACTATATAAAATTCTTCTCCTTTTGTAGCCATGTGCACGGTTGCAGTAGAGAAAGAGGATGTCTAAGAATAACCACAGTAGAGACTAATATAAACCGGACCACTTGGAATGCTTAATCTTCAAGGAATTCTATTCTCACATAGAGTTCTTCAAAGAGTATTAGAAATGTTGAATATCTACAATTTAAGTTTCAAAGTTTGTAAATTAAAACTTCTTCTGATAAATCATGTAGTTTAGAAATCTTATGAAAATTGTGCCTTGCATACAGTTTTTCAGTACTCTGAATAAATAAATAAGTACTCTGTAATATCTTAATTTTTATAAAATTATTTACTTTTTTTTTTTGGCCATCATATTAATTTGAGTCAATATCAAGTAGTTTCTGTCATCGTAGATAAATTACCTCACTAATCTGACCAATGTATCTCAGGACATTCAAAGCTTCTTAGAGCCAAGTTGTGGTTTATCCTGAGATTTCATTTTAAATCTCCAGTGTACTTTTTCTTTAAGCAACCTCCATCTGGCCAGGTTTGGAGTTAGAGTTGTCCTTCTCCTAGAATGGTTGCCAGGAGGCTGGCGAGCCCATCCTGCCCATGGACACACTTTGTCTGACCCTTCAGCTGAGGCCTGACTAGCATGGGAGACCCTACCGGAGGCACAACCACCGCCAGCATAGCTCACAATCTCATAAGGGCATGCAAGCTTCTCCCCCACGACAAGGGGGTGTCCGTGGAGAAGAAAAGTACCAGAAGAAAAGTACCAAGATTAGTGTCTATAAAGCCGCCATTGTGCTGTCCACTCTTTTATATGGGTCTGAATCGTGGGTCATTTGCTACCGCCATCGGTGACTCCTTGAACGCTTCCATCAGCATTGCCTCCATACAATCCTAAACATCCACTGGTCTGAATATGTGACCAATGTGTCCATCCTTGAACAGGCAGCAGTCACCAGTATTGAGGCCATGCTGCTGAGAACGCAGCTGCGCTGGGCAGGGCACGTCTCCAGGATGGAGGATCATCGCCTCCCTAAGATCGTGCTCTATGGTGAACTTGCCACTGGCTGCCTCAAGAGAGGAGCCCTGAAGAGGAGATACAAGGACTCCCTAAAGCAATATTTCAGCCTTGGCCATATTGACTACCATCAATGGTCCACTCTGGCCTCCAGTCAGGAGGCGTGGAGACACACCATCCAAAATGTTGCTGCTTCCTTTGAGAACGCACGNTTCTTTAAGATCCCTGACTCCAGAGATAAAAGCACAGGTTTATAGGTGACAATCTGATAAATATTTATGTTTCAGTAGGATTTTATATTTCACTTCCATGCATTTAATTCTGAGTTATATTAATATGTAACTTTATTTTCCATAGTGATATTATATAGTTTGAAAAAATAGTTACTAAATTATATTATCTGAATAAAGTTTTTCCTTCTTCAAGATATTTTTCATGTCCCCTGGGCTTACTTAAAATCTCATAGTAGAGAATTAATTTTATTTCATCCTTTCTGATTTAAAACTGACAATTCAACTAAATGGTGAATTTACAATTTATCCTAGTTCTGTCATTTTCAGCTTCACAATGGTTATTTTTATTACCTCTCAGTTTCCTAAAAGAAGTCATTTAGAGCATGATCTAAGTTTAATTGAAAGCAATGTGAAACATTAAATTTATTTTGATTATTTTGGGACTGAATATTTATTTTATAAAACTTTGCTAGAAAAATATTTTAACCAAAGTTTTTCAATTAAAAAAGTAATTCTACAATTCTATGGTTACTCTTCTATTTTAGTTAAAGATAGAATTAATATTATCCAGTTCTTCTAATTATCTGAGTCACTAGACTCGATTACTATAAGGTTAGTTAAATGATACAACTGCAAAGAAAAATCTTTGAAGTAGGGATACAGTACAAACGTACCATTGTAGTGAATTAACATAATTATTTTAAACCTTTTTTTTAACTTTTTTTTTTTTTTACGCTATTAAAGTATTAAAATTTGGGTTAGGGAATAATATTGTCATATCTTAACTGTATACCACAATATCAAATAAAAGTCCTCCTTTTTGTCAATCAGCATATTGTATATAATGCATATGTAGGGCATTAATATGCTATATATTTATGTCTTCAAGGTCAAAATAAAGTCAGTTTAGTACATTTTGCTTTCTATTACTTTCTACAGATGGTTTACACTGGCATAACATCTGCTTTAGAATCCCAAATCAATCTTTTATTTTCAAATCCATCTTTTGAAATATCTAATAAAATGGGCAGTTTAATAACTTTCCTGTTTATTATATTTGTTAGACTGTAGCTGTTCTTTTGTCATTCAGATATTTTTTACATTAATAAGTGAAACAGATTTTGTCTGGATCCACTACATGGATAATGATACTAGAGAAATGTCATGTATTAGAAAAATCTAATTCAATAAAAATATTATAACTCATAAATGAAGTAAATAAACATCCAGTGAATCACAGCAGTGGAGCAGTGATTTTTCAGAAGAGTTGTATAAGCATAGCTCCTAATGACTTGAGAATGTCTACAGGCTCATTGTCACATTTCTTCACAAAAACATGATTGCATCAGATATTGGACAAACTCAGAATTGTATAGCTATGTCTAATAAACTTGAATCTTTCAAACATTTTAAATTTTGAGGTTTAAACTTTTTGTCAAATAGCTACCAATAAAATTATAGCTTTGTCATTACATCTTAGTCATTCGTTTCACTACTGAATAAAAAATTAAAAGAAATAATTACTATGTCAGCCTCAGAAGAAAGTGCAAACAAAAAAATTTAGAATTCTTTGACTATTATCACCAAAATCCAAAATAAGGAAGAGAGATACTGTTCAGGGAGAATGTTAAATAGCATCAATATAGTACCTGACTGAGATTTTAATTAATGTTGACTGTTTAGTTTCCCATTGTCTTCTACAGCTGGAGCTACTTTGTCTTCATCTTATACTGAAGTCTTACTGTTGTTGTTGGAAGTGGCTTAGCTCTTCTAAGCTTCAAAGTTTCAGGCAGAGTATTTGGGATGAGTTCTCCTTATTGCAATTGTACAGCATTTCAATAAATATTGGATTTTGTATTCCATATTCTTTATTCTATATTCAATAATAGGAAATGCACAGCAATTTTTCCTTTGAACAGGAAAAAAAAAATTCATAGTCTAATAAGGTATTTTATTTTCATTTGGGATTTTTATCATTTTTTATGCTGGTAATTTTTCACTCGATTTCAATCTTAATTCTTACCTTGGCTGATTTCAAAGGCTATATATTTTTATTCTTATTATATTATAGGCAATTGTCTCACTGTATCAAGAAATACCTAATATCTAGCAGTATCAATGTTGACTATGAGGCAATACCTGAATACCGCAGTTCTGTAATCTAACATTTCTATTTTGCTACAGCCACAAAAAATATGTAGATGACAATGCCAGCATCAGTAGTAGCTTTAGCAATGAGGGAATAAAAATGGGAAATCTGGCAATCTGAGACTGTTGCATAGAGAAAGATTAATACAGGGTAAAAAGTAAAATTGGCCTAATAGTGAGTGTAAAGAAACGAGAGACATGGAGCTCTTGGAGTGGGTTCAGAGGGGGGTCAACAAAGATGATTAAGGGGCTGAAGCATCTCACTTATGAGGAAAGGTTGAGGGAGACATGTCTTTTCAGCCTCAAAAAGAGGGAACCTCATCAGTATCTAAAGGAGGAGTGCCAGGAGGATGGAGCCAGGCTATTCTCAGGGGTGCCAAGCAATAGGACAAGAGGCAATAGGCATAAACTGATGCACAGGAAGTTCCACCTGAGTATGAGGCAGAACTTCTTTACTGCATAGGTGATGATGCTCTGGAACAGATTGCCCAGAGAGGCTGCAGAGTCTCCCTCACTGGAGACACCCAAGCACCATCTGGATGCAATCCTGTGCTGTGTGCTTTAGGATGACTCTACATGAGCAGGGAGATTGGACCAGATGACCCACTGTGGTCCCTTCCAACCTTTCCCATTCCGTGAGTCTGTGATTCCATGATTCTGTGAAACTGAAGTTTTTCACACTTCTTCTACAGCAATGTTACTAAGCTCATGAATTGCAAAGATGGAGTAGATCTGATTGACCTCCTATAACACAGCTGAAAGGACTTTCATTTTAATGTTCTGATATTTAAATCAAGTTTTCATAGATTTATATTAATCAGAGAATGGAAATAGATATTAGGTTTAATTTGTGTGTATACCTCTTGGTCTGCCATTTGTCTTCAGTGTAAAGGTTCTTGACTTTTGCTCCTTTGAATCATCCTTCTGTTTTTAGCTACAAAGATTAATGGATGGGTTTGAGAAGAGTTGTATAGCTCTGCAAGAGTGCACATACTTCTGCCTCCTTGCTAACACAAGGCTAATTCAGTGATGCTAGAATAAATAATAGTTGGTATATTTGTTCACCTCTGTGAGTAAACAGCCTGTCACTGGAGGTTTTAAATTAAATTATTGCTCTTGCTTTTTATAGTTGTAAAGATCTGTGGAATACTGGCTGAACCTCTTATCTTGTGAATATTTTCTGCCTGTGGATGTAACTCCAGCAAGTACTAGCAACATTGCTGATCTTGCTTTAATACATTGAATATTTTCTTATCACAGTATAACCAATGCACAACTACAGATATCTCACAGTTTCTGTCTGATACCATTTCACCTGGGAAATCTCATCCCACATCTTTGGCAAATGGGTCACTTATCTTGTATGATAAGTGACAGCTGTCTCCAACTCTTGGATAACTTTGAATCAGTGATGAGTGTAGCTCCAATATAAATACCAGTGGCCATAAACAGCACAATAAAATATGTCCCAGCAAAATTACAGAATATCACAAGTTAGAATATGATTAGATTTCCATTTTTTATGTTATCACCTGCAAGCATTACAGAATTTTGAAGTGGGGAAAAAACCCCAAATTTATTTCTTTTGTGAAAGTGACTAATTTTTCAAATGGTACAAATTCTGCATGTTAAGATCATACAGTTGAGGTTTCTCTTGTGTTCATTTAGGTATTTAATTTTCTAAGGCCTTATTTACCTCTTTGGACCTTGGTTCAGAGAATCCTCATGACTTTCAACAGCTGGAACTAAGCACATGCCAAAACTTTGTTTATTATAAAAAATCATTTCTATTTCTCTGTTTTACATCTAGAAATGGACACTTTAATACCGTGAAAAATGCAAACATTGTAAAAGCAGGTATTAGTGCTGCATGAATTAAGCTGAAATACGTGGGTTTCTCATGCATAAATATAAGGAGGCATCTTGCCCAGACATATCCAAATACTGTAGCTCTTTCACACAAGATCAGACAAGGTTGTTAAATCACCATTTATTTTTCTATGAATGTATCTCATCCCTTGGGCTATTCAGGCTACAGTTAGTTTATTTTCACCTTTGAAGACTAAACCTTACATTTCTAGAGTATAATAAAACAGTTAAGGAAACTGATGATATTCTGCTGTTTTGATGGAAAGATGGTATTGAACTTTAAAATGCCTCTCAGTAATAAATATACAACATAACGTCATGTGGTTATCTACACAGAATATTAGACACTGTATTTATCTCATGTTGAAATTGGAAACTGGAATTAGAAGACAAAATTTCTTGAATTTTATGTATGGATCAAGTAAAGTTTCCTCCATCTTCACCCCTGAGAAAGTCACTTAATTGTTGAGCATTTTCTTAACGTACTCCCCTTAAAGTGTGGGCAATGGTAATAATTTCTTTCACAGAGCACTATGAGAGTGAAAGAGTGTGCTCATTAGTTTGTTTGCTTACGTCCTTGGTTTTGTAAAAAACCTGGCTATAAATCTACAGTTTTTTGTGAGTGTGATGTCACTGAGTTAAAATTACTTTAGTTAGGTCTCACCTATAGAAGTGATAGCATGAATGGGTTTCTCAAGCTGAAGAGACACTATGGGAATCAACATAACTAACCTGTTTAATTAATATTTGAATAAAGATGGGGCAAGCTGTGAACCCGAAGTTTCCTATCTCAACAAATTGTGAATTGCAGATTTTTGGTGTTTTTATATCATCCTTCCGTCTTCTGCATCTTTGCTATTGGAAGAAGATATGGTCTTTGTCAACCACTTGCTACAGTCTTGAAGTGTTTTGCATCAACTCTGCCACAGGGAGGGCAGTTTAAATATCAGAGATAACTACAAATCTTGTGTACAGGGTGGATCATGGTAATCATTGCACTGCTAAGAAAATTTTTTCATGCTCCTTCCTCACCTCATAATGTGTGTTGACACACCAAGATGTTTTAATAACAGAAGCAGGCCAAGATATCTCATTTTCCTCTGTACTGGTCTACAAACAGTAAATAAAACTTTGTGTTTCATTGTTCTTTTCTGCTTACTTTCATTATTTTTCCATTAATTTTTATTAAATTTTTATTGTCATCTCTCTTTACTTTTATTCTCTTTTTAATCCTCTTTTTTTTAATGTTCTTTCTTCCTTCACACTCACAACTGTACCTACAGAAGCAATGAACCAAAACAGTGAAAATTACATTCATTTTGAGGTTGTGGAGTCTGAAAATATCCTCTTATTTTCCATCTTGTAAGGCTTCAGAGCCCAGGATTTGTTCATCAGAGAGTCCTGTCCCACACTGCTACATTTTCACCTTTAAAGCACATGATTTTATAAAGTTTGCCTGGCTCCTGTGGAACACAATTTTCAAAAGAGCTGTTTGCATTGGGAAACTCAGCAAATCTCTGTCATGAGCAGAGCCGCTTTGTAGAAGGTCCAAAGATGAATGGAAGGGTCTGATAACAGGTATAATCCTTCACGGAAAACAAAGGCATATAATGACAGGACAAGGGTGAATGTTTTTGAACTGAAAGAGAGCAGATTTAGATTAGATATTAGGAAGAAATTCTTTATCTTGAGGGCGGTGAGGCACTGGAACAGGCTGCCCAGAGAAGTCACGGATGCCCCATCCCTGGAACTGTTTAAGGCCGGGTTGGGTGGTGCTTTGAGCAACCTGGGCTAGTGGAAGGTGTCCCTGTCCATGGCAGGGGGTTGGAACAAGATCACCTTTAAGGTCCCTTCCAACTCAAACCATTGTATGAGTCTATAATTCTATGAAAACAACCTTGCTGATGGTTTTTGTATTTAGTGAAGTATTTGCAAGGATTGTGAGCTCAGACACAAGCTATAAGGAATTACAGAAGTCCAGACAGGAATTTGAATGACTGAATCACCAGAGCTGAAAAAACATCTGGCTTATGTGATTTGGCTCTTTAATTAATCTCATTCCCTAGATGAGAAATTCTGGGGAGTAAAAAGTTCAAAGGATCACTCAGACTGTGCACAGACCTGACAATATAGGTACATATTTTTTGTAAGGTGGTATGATGGTATTTGCTAAGCCATTTAAGTAATCTCTACTTGTTCTTTAAGAATACACTGAAAGGGCAATGGTTTTTTTAAATCTATTTCCCCCTCATATCTACATTTTAAAGGGAGGAGTCGGAAAAGAAAACATTCATGGTCTAAAATATTGTCTTTTCTTTGATCAGGAGAAGGTTATTTTTCTGCATTTCCATTGCTCTCCATAGTTTGGCCTATGAGCAATCTGGATACTTGATATCCATTGGACCTGGGGATTGTTAGCATTAGGAGCTAATTTCAAAAGAGTTTCATGTAAACTAGCCAGATTCTGATTTTTTTTGGAAACCTACAAAATATTTTCTGTAGCAGTTGAGTAGGAATAATTTCTGCTCTAAACTATGGCAACAGTTATTCAACAAACGTTATTAAATTTGAAAGTCTACAAAGATCATAAATACACTCACACTTTACTGGAGGATACATATGACCTATCTTCTTACTGACAGATTGCTGCAGGATCCTTTCGGTTCCTGTTAGGATGTATTTGTTGCTTCAGGAATTGATACACAGTTCGGGGCACCCCAATATGAGACAGATATTAAAGCTGTTAGAGAGTGTCCAAAGGAGGGCAATGAAGATGGTGAAGGGCCTTGAGGGGAAGCCGGATGAGGAGTGACTGAGGTCACTTGATCTGTTCAGCCTGGAGAAGAGGAGACGCAGGAGAGACCTCATTGCAGTTACAACTTCCTTGTGAGGGGAAAAGGAGGGATAGGCACTGATCTCTTCTCTGTGGTCACCGGTGACAGAACCCAAGGCAATGGCCTGAAGTTGTGTCAGGGGAGGTTTAGGTTGCATATTAGGAAAACATTCTTTCCCCAGAGGGTGGTTGGACAGTGGAACAGGCTCCTCAAGGAAGTGGTTACAGCACCAAGCCTAACAGCAGGATTTGGACTGTGCTCTTGGGCACGTGGTATGACTCTTGAGGATGGTCCTGTACAGGGATAAGGGTTGAACTCAATAATCCTTGTGGGTCCCTTCCAACTCAGCACATTCTGAGATTCTGTGAAAACAGTTTTATTCACCCCAATAATACATTATAGGTTTAAATATATAGCTCTGTAGACATCATCTAAATTCCACTTGATTATTTTACAAACAATAGTACAAAATAAACATCTACAGATACAAAAAATCAGTTCATCTACTATGTCTGAGATACTTCAAAGCTGAATTATAAAGTCTCCTGTCCCACCACAAGCCCTGTCTGTTATATGAGCAAAAACCAGTTATTAAAAAAAAAAAAAAAAAAAACAACACCAAAAATTGCCAAAAAAACCCCCAACAAAATTGGAGCAATACTTCATTCCTCTGAACTCAGCAGAAGAGCTCAACATGAGCACTATGAAAGTTCACATAAGAACCTAAGTCAGGTTCACAGTCCATCAAAATGCGAACAAGGCCACATTTCGTCAACGTACGGGTTTTTATAGATAACTAAGCCTCTAGGACTAGTTGATGTAAAGATACCTAAAAGACACAAAGCAATCACAAAGTTTAGAGGCATCTGTTAGAGGATGGAATGGACAGAGAATGTTGAGTCCTGAATAGCAGGATCCTCAAACAACACAATGGCACCTACATTGTGATTCAATTCTTAGACTGTGTACGTTCAGAGATATTCAGCAGCTCAGAGAAGCAGCTCCACAGAGACCACCTCCTGCAGCAACCTCTCTTCCCAAAGTGCTTTCCCTCCTGAAGCGCTTGTGTGCACAGGGAAGGCATTACCTGACATTCACTGATGGTCTCCCTCCTCAGGTTCCAGCTGAACTCATGAAGGTGGCTGAGAGGGATTCTGTCTTTTGCACCGCCAGCAGAGGGGGATGAATGCCCTGGCAGGTGGAACTGCAGGTGGAACTGCAGTCAAATGCCACAGTAAGGAAAAGCCACCGTCCGTAAATTCAAAGGACACCCATGCAAAGCAGTTGAATTATTTGGCATTTTGGACCATTTTTATCTTCTCTAAAATAAATAATGCTGTAAAATCAAGCAATCATTCATTTGAACAAAAAGAACTTTTTTAATCTATGTAAAATATATATGTTAAGGCACCACAATTAATTTAAATTTTATTAATAACTGTAGTGATTTTAAGTAGTTTGTTGCTGAAACATCTCTGAAACTAATTAAAATCCAGGAACACTCCCTTTTTTGTGGTTTAATACTCTGAAATACTGTATTAACAGTATGAATATATAAAGTATAATAATGTTTAGCTACCATTGCATTAATTAACAGTGAGCAAAATTGACAAACTCTGGAAATAAAATACTTCTGTGAATGA
Organism: Grallaria varia; assembly: GCA_013396735.1. Classification (NCBI taxonomy): domain Eukaryota; kingdom Metazoa; phylum Chordata; class Aves; order Passeriformes; family Formicariidae; genus Grallaria; species Grallaria varia. The sequence continues at coordinate 13,372 of VWZG01003049.1, forward strand.
CAATGAGGAATCTGCCAGAAATTACAAGCAGAGACAGCGGAAAATGCTGAGGATTCTTTTGTTTCTCTCTCAAATCCACTGTGTGGGAGGAGAAAAGTACAGAGGGACTTTCCAAACTGTGGAATTTGTATGGGGGAGTTTGTTTTCATTACACATACTATTTAATCTCGAACTTTTACAGGAGATATTTCTGAAGGACATTCAGAAACACATATTTTTTAATGCGCTATAATCAGTGTTAATGAATTAAAAATAAAAATTAAAATCCAAATCCTTCAAGCTGTGCAATGAACATCCCGTGTTTTACAGCTCAGAACAAGGCAAATGGCATTGTTATTCAAACTTACAATATAATCATAAATACTTAAGGCTTGAAAAGTACTGCGGATAATTTCTTTACCTGCATGTAAATGATCAACAGGATTATTTAAGTATCTGATTGCAATATACTTGCTGAAAAACTAGAAAGCTAAACTGTGATCAATTTGATTTTTAAATATGCTGATAAAAGTCATCCTTAAAGGGAGTTACCTGAAAACACCAACCAACTTACATCTGTGAAGTGAATTGTATCAAAAGAATAAATGCCTGTCATCAGAATAGTACAAAGGTTAATGGTAGCAGTAGTATTACAATAAAAGAAGATAGGACATCCATATCATAATAGAATAGTTAGCCTGGCTTTCATTTTTGCATACACGTTATTACAAATACTGTAATTTTTTTTATAGTGTTTGTTCTTACACTCTCTATGGGCAGGAAATATATGAGTAAGCAATCAAATTAAATCTATTTTCCCTCAGCTGTTGTCCCACAGATTATGCTTTCATTTAAAATATTTTCATCTTGGTTAATTTGCATTATGCTGAAACATGTCCTTTCCTAAGAATGCAGAGAGACCAGACCAGTTGGCAAGTCCATGGGCTGAGGCAACCACTGGTGATCAGTGCTCTTTGAAACACTAATATTGAAAATGGCAATGAACATTTAATACTCTCTCTGCAAATCACTTTCCTATGTGCTACTTGAAGTAGTAATAAGCCATGATATAACAGGAGAAAAATAATCCATACAACAGTGTGAATGGCTACTACAGAAGAAAAGCTTCTAATACATTTCCCTAGTGCAGTGGGATTCCTTCACATTTGCTTCAGGCATCTGCTATGTAGTTGCCCAGGCCTAAGCTTTCAATCCAGCTGAATTGAAAGCCAACTCAGAGGAACCCTTATTTGTAAGGCATGATTTAGATAAATTTATTTTAGATAAATTTATTTTATCTCTGTGTGTTCAGATGATTTAAATTATGTATTCCAAGATGTTTTCCTCCATTGAGTTTAATTCCATTATTTAATGCTGTGATTTTCCTAACAAGTTTCTAACAATGCTTTCTAACACAGCAACAAACATCATATTTCCTATTTACACTGTGATAGCAAATCGAAATGTTACAATGTTATTTTTATTTGTTACTTCAGATTACATGTGTATGAACTAAGAAATTAGGGTTTCATTGCCAAGAAAACCAGCCCTTATTTAATCATACGTTCAAGACCCCAGTTTAGCCTTCTGTCTGGCTCTCCAGGAGTACGGTGGCTTGGTGTGATGAAAGATAAGTATGGAAAGAAAATCTTAAAGACAGCTTTTGATGGAACAACAATATTTAACCTACATGCCATGAAATCAAGTTCTAGTTTATTCAAAGCTGGAATATGTTTGCATACTTGATCTGCTTCATCTCACTTGGTCTAGTTTTCTATACGCTACAAACAAACCACAGGCTCACATTTCTGATTTTTTTCTTTTTCAAGAAAATAAGCAACAATGCAACATAAAATAAAGGTTCTTAGTCAATAATAAGACATTATCGACCGAAATTACACTACTACTGGAAAAGAGCATACAGAAGGCAGGAATGTACCATGCAAGAATCCCAACAACTAAAAAACTGTTTTAACATCTGAAGTAAAACTTTCTTAGACTTTATGCAATGTATACATGTTTCTCAAATCTGTGCTCTCCAAAGTCTTAAATAAACTCATGTGAAATGAGTAACCTTAAACAGCTGCAGATGCCAGTTTACCTTTGTTTTTCAGATTGAGTTGTGTCAGCAATGTCCATTTTGTTGAAGTTAACAATTGTTGGAGTAGAGATGTTCAACTACAAATTATCATATTTCCATTTAAGCCAGTAGAGCAAGGACAATTTAATTTATCTGAGGATTCCCAAAAGTCCACAAGGGACTATTACAGTAAATCTGGAGACTGAGTTAAGTCCCTGAAGTGTGTAATGAATAGATTTAATCAACTAAAAATATAAATCTCAAGGCAAATTAGTTATAAACAATTTCATATTGATAAGGAAGAAATGAATAGCAAACACTGCAGGAACAAAATTAACACTACATACTCCAATAAAAAGAAAAACATAAAATTGCTCACTGCTTTCCTGACAAATGGCTAAATGGCAATGGCACTAGAGGGGACAGAATTTTTTTCTTTGGTTTTCAGTACCAAATGCCAGCTCCGTCCCTCTAAAATTTCCCATTTTGCTTTTCAAATGTGTAGAATTTCTACTATCCAAATTAGCATAAAGGTCACAGTTAAGAAGCAGTTAAAGCACTCTGCAGGAATATATCAGTCAGAGGGAGCACTGAGGAAAACATTAAACTTTTATTTTTAATAGGCTTTCTAGGATATATTTTACAAGAAATTCTGTGTGTTGATAAAACCACTTCATCCAAGGGAAAAATTGAAGCCATATTTTGCTCAAAGTGTAGTTTTGATCTCTGGAAATGGAGTTTTGTAAATAAAGCATAATTTAGACCATGTCATTCTTCAACAATAGAAGTTGAACAGTTGAATTTTCTGTCACGGTGAAATCAAATATTAAAGTTTCCTGAACCTATAACAGCATTTTTCAGTACCTACTTAAGAAAACCAAACAAACAAACACACAAACAAATAAACTCCAGCATAATTCCTATTTTCTAATAATGTCTCCTGAAAAAAAATTGTTATTAGTTTGGCATTAAGACCAGAAGTATCACTGCCCTCTTCTAAGTCAAGTTCCAGGAGCCCAGAGATTTTTATTTACTCGTCAAAGAAAAGTGACTATGCTCTGGATTAAGGGAAATGTGCATCTGGTTATTCTGAAACATAAATAACCTACCACACCACCTCACGAGCAATGGCAATTACTTATCATTCTACGGAGAAATATTTCCCTATCACAGAGAAAGGAGGGGGTGATGCTGATAGAAGTAAGGCTCCAGAAGCCATGGTTGCACACCTCCATGGTCAGATACAAAGTTCCCTTTTTAAGTGAGTTGAACATCGAGGTAGCTTTTTCGTACTTTTATTTTTATTCTTTTTTGTTAATAGAACACAGATTCTTTGGATTTTTATTGACAGAATACAGATGTTTGGTCAACTTTTGGATCTATTGCTCTCTTATGAAGCCTGGTACTTCGGCCCAGAACCAATAAATTACAAATAAAAATACATGCCTCAATTTAAGCGGAAGTTTGTTGTCATTAAGCTTTCAGAATTTGCGTTTGCATGGTTAAACTTAAACAACCAGTTAAAATCAGGAGTATGAACCAGAATTCGGAATTTAGGGCATGAGTCCTCCCTTTTCACCAAAGAAATTATTTGTCAGGTATACATCAATATTTGCATCACCAAAAAGAATACTAAACAATGCTAAAATCATACAAGCTTAGGAGGCATATTTTCCATTTATTCAAAGGAGGAGGTAGAGAAATCATGAATAAAGTTGAGCCTGGGAAGAAAGGAGGGGTGGTTGGAAAGTGTTTTAAGATTTGGTTTTATTTCTCATCATCCTACTCTCATTTGATTGGTAGTAAATTTATTTTCCTTGATTCAAGTCTGTTTTGCCCATGACTGTAATCAGTACAAACCTGTCGTTATTAAGACCCAAAAGCCTTTTGTTGCATTTTCTCTCCCCTGCACAGCTGAGGGGGGAAGTGATAGAGCAGCTTTGGTGGGCACCTGCTCTCCATCCAGGGCCAGCCCACCATAGCTAGGATGTTCAGTTGATGAATTCAACACAAGTTCTGCTTTTTAATGCAAGCCTAGACCCCTAAACCTTGGAAACCTTGCATCTCTTAAATTTTAGGCATAATCCTCAAGCACACACAAATTTCTTCATTCCAATCAGGGAAACAAACAAACAAACAAACAAACAAAACACACATAACAAACAAACCAGGGAATTTACTTTTCTTACCTTACATTAACAGATAAATTAAATGCAAATCAGCTAGCTGGAATACCTAAATCTCAGTAAACAAGAAACTGAGAGGAAGTATGATTTTTTGGCAACATAACAGGTCAGGTATACACATTGACATTTTGCTACCCAAAAGGTGTCAACCTCCTCTGTCACTTGAAAGTTTAAAAAACCCCAAAAACAGACGATGAACTGGTTTCATGTCATATAATGGACTTCTCAACAACAGAACCAGAGTCTGGCCACGTTACAAATGAAGATATTAACCCACAGTAGTCAGTTCTCAGTCACAAATCCATTATAATTGTTCAGACAATATAAAAGGTATTTACATGTTGGTAACCCTGAGGTCTAGATTGTACTATATTGTGACAGTTCTTAAATAAGCATTTCATATCCCTACCAATTTGTCATTTGTTTCAGATTAGCGTAATAAGAAGAGGTTAACCAAAATGAATTGAATCTCATATAAAAAAAAATATATTTGTAGAGCTTATCAACCCAAAGACTTTGTGCTTCAGAAAGGTATTACTATGGGGTATTAAGAGAAGGAATATAAAAACATTTGCATTCATCTTACAATGAGACCTAATCCAGTCTCATCTTTGCAGCCATAGAGACACTGCTGATTTTGATAAAATTTTTTTTCAAATTTAGGATGATGATTGTTGTGTAGAAGTCTGGCACCTGTTGCACCATTCTGAAGAGCACCACTACTCAAATTGCCTGTATTACCTTCTATTTAACACTGTATCCCCAGCAACGTCATTGATTCCTCATGGTTCTAACATCAAAGCAAACAAGGAAAAGCTTGTATTTTCTTTATGACATGTAAGGGCAAGAAAATTTAATAAAAGTTTCTGAGGAGGAATTCTTGCCCAACATTCACATTTTAGTTTTTAGAAAGTGACTCTTTATACAAAACAATGAGCTTTCTTTCTTTCTTATTACAGGAAACCAAGATCTTTAACTGAAGCTGTGGTCCAGTAACAACATCTATTATTTTCAGAAATATATATTAAAGTACAAGTAATAAATAGAAAGAATTGACAAACTTTAAGTGTTCTGAGCTTTGAAAGGGTTCATTGAGTTATTCTCTGGCAATAGTATGGGAACTTGTTTTTTTCTTGGAGCCTTTGAAGTTTTCAGGCTTTGAACAGGTTAATATTCAGTCAGAATACAACCTGAGTCTTGTCTAAAACACTTCTACGTTTCACCTACATTCTACCAGCCAGAATAACATCATCAGTTTAAAACAATCTTTAGTCACAGTTAATATAGAAGAGCGAGTCTAATTCACTTACCAAAGCCAATATGACTTTTCTCAGATTTATTTTTCTTTTCCTAATGTTTTAATATAAGTTGAAATTTATATATTTTTTTTTTATATTCCTGAAAATACATGCACAAAAATCTCTTGAATATCTCATGCTTTGCCAGTGGAGAGTCAAGGTTTTGGGGGAAGATTTTAAATCTACTATGAGATTTTGAGGATTTCACTGGAAATTTCAGATGTGCATGATTTTCAGAACATTACAATTGTCTCATCAGCAGTTCACCCTCACAGAATTTTTTCAGGCGAGAAGAAAAAGGGAAAATAACAAGGAAGTGACAAGCACGGTAAATCAGAGAGATTTCATTTACAATAGGATTTTGGTGCAAGGAACTGAGGAGCAGGAAAACAGGATACATTTTTCTGGTGGAATCAATTTATGTGATACAAGCAGAGTGGAAAAGGACCGAGCAAGGAAAAGAGTCAGAAAGCCAGCTGAAAAAAAAATCATAACCAGTGTTCAAAGAGATAAGGAGTTGAGAAGAGGCTTTTCAAAGGATGATAGCAGCAACTCCCTGGTGAAGTTCAAGGACATCATCCAGCCTCTCTCCAGACCGTCCTCCCATGATAGTTCATTGTATGGGCTGCAGCAGAAAAGTGAAATGGTGCTTGAGTATGGGTGTTGTCACATACTCTCCCTGGAACAAGGACAGTGTTTGACTTAAATTGTCTCTGTAATCTTAAACTGTTTTCTGGCTAACAGATGCAGTGCACTGCACTTTGCTGAGAAGTATTCCAGAAGGCAAAAACTGACTGGAAGAAAGAAGTGGGGAGAGCAAAAGGAGGAGAAGAATGAAAACAGGTGTAGAAAGGAAAAAAAATGTAGTTACACTGCCAAGAGATGAAAATGGAAAAAGGCATTAAGAAAGAAAAGACTCCTAAAATGTGCAATGTACATCTCCATACCACGGAGAAAGTCTTTTTTTGTTGTTGTTGTTTATTGGGTTTTTTTGTCTTACTTGTTTAGGACACCACAGTGTTTCTAGAGAAAAGTGTTCCAAAAATCATAAATTCTTATACAGTTTGTTGCCTCACAAAAGTTTTCAGTGAGCAATAATCATAAAACTAGTGTAAAAACAGAAATAGCACCTTTGTCAACAGAGGGAACATAGATATAAGAGAAAGAGAAACCTAAGAGATGTTTCACTAGAGGTAAGTACATGGAGAGAAAAGCAATCTGCAAGAAAGGTATGGCAGGAAAGAAATAAAAGTTATTGCCATGGTAAGAAAGAGGTAAACACAAGTACATGTTTGTCAATGTGGAATATGAATGATGCCAATAGAAAAGATCCCATGTTTTTGGCTGAGCTTGTGCCACTGCCATGTCCCTACCATATACATCAAATATTTTCATTCTTTTTCTTTAATTTTTCTGCAGCACTTTCAGTAAATCTCTTTGGAGACAAATACTTAGGTTTATTAGTAATAGGCAGAAAGATTTTCTTCATATTGAAATTTCTTATATATAACCTATATGATATTTTCTGATTCATCATTTTCCTCGATTATGTTTACCAAGTCTCTGCACCACTCAGTGTCCTTGTGCTCCCTCATTACTATTAAAACCATTACTAAGGTGTCTCCATGGATTCTTCTGCCCTTATCCTTCAGCTACAAATCAATCAAATGACTCCTAGCAAAGTCGTATTTTCTAACAATATGTTAGTTCAATGTGATTTTATCAGCGTGGAAAAAAAAGATAGTTTCTCCTATTCTGAAATGCACATATTTTGAGAATGCCAGAATAAATGTAACACATTATCATTACACAGAAGAGATGGGAAACCTTAAATTTTAACCATTTTAACTGGAAGGTTTTTTAAGATACTCCAACATTATTCAAAGAAGTACAAATTCACATCTAGTGTCAACAGGCATATTCTTTTACCACTGGTTTGTTTTTGTTTTTTTTTTTTTTTAAGAGGTGAACATATCAAGCTACCTGTTGGTTTTTGTTGGGTTTTTTTATTTAGATTGACACCTTTAGGTTATGTTTCAGGTATACCTTTGATTCCTAAGTTACTGGTCTGAATTGCAAAGGAAGTCAGCACAAGAAAAGGTATCACTGGCTGTCTGGTATGAACTAATCTCTTATCTCAGACTTTTTGAGCAGGTCTGGGCCACACAGTGCTGCGCCTAGAAGGAGGCACCTCAGATTTCAGTATGCCATGGGCCATGAAATGGAGATCAGTTGTCCCACTCTGGAGCAGTAGAGGTATCAGACGAAAAGTCTTCGGGACAATACATTTTTTTCTAGAATTTTCTTGCAGAGTAGTGGGTTTCCTCTGTGTCTACCTCACAATCTGTGGCCCTAGAACTTAATTATCCTGGCCTTGGGTAAGAAGAGACACCCAGTTGTGGGGTATGCATTTTCAGGCTTGTATCCTACAGGTACAGGGCTCAAACAGAATAAAAGCATCATCTTACCCATGATGTCTCTCTGTTGCTCTTTTATTTTCAAGATAAGGCAGCTGAGAAGTTGCCATTACCTATCACAATCCACACTAAATTTAAAATAAGAGTGTTGTATGCTGTGAGTAATACAGTTATGACAGCACAGAGCTCACTGTGCAGTCAAACCTGCCTGAGAAACTAGGTAAGGGCTCTGACAGCAATTCTGTCCCAAGCTTCAAAGCCGTCCCAGAACATTTTGGGGACTGTGACATGGCTCCACTTTACCTATCATGGCCTCAGGACTGTACCACAGTTCCCAACTCTGCTCAAAATCTCAACTGTCCTACGTGCCATAAGCTGCCGCTGCCTCACTGAATTCCTGCCTCACCTAAGTACTTCTCTTGTTCCAGTCAAGCCCATGACAGTGGGAAATTCATGGCTCAGAAGTGGAAAATTTAAGTGGCTCTCAAGCACGCTTAGATATCAAAAGCAGACATCAGAGTACACGAACAGAACAATGAGTAAAATAGCACTGGGTCATGGAAAGATTTAATGCTCGGGGGTTTTTTATGTTGTGACAGCATATGAGCTATGCTGGCATCTTTTATTTTTTTTTTTTTCAAGCTAGATGTTAGAAAAAGCACAAAGAAATAGAGGCTAGTGCAGAAACAAAAAAAAAAAAAACCCATTAGTCTAAGTCTCAAATACAGCCAGTTTTGAGTCTTATTTTTTCATGTGCTTTGTATTCATCAGCTTTCCTTGTCTTTACAGGGTCCTTCTGAAATAATTTCCTAAAGAATTTGTACCTCTTCAAAGGTCAGACAGCTGGGTGGCCATAAGACAAAGAACATTCACAGAACAAGCCCTCACATGAATACATTCAAATGTCTTGTACATGTGCAGTCATTTCTTTCTTACAAGCAAGGTCAAAGTGAAGAAAGATTTCATGACCGTAGAAAGATTTGATAGAAACATAATTTATATACGGTTCTATATAATTATAATTCATATAGTACTCTCATCTGTAATACTGCTTCCCACCTGGAGTACATCAGCCTGTTCTGAGGTCCCCAGCACAGGAAGGACTTGTTGGAGTGGGTCCAGAGGAGGACTACCTACATGATTAGAGAGATGGAACACCTTTCCTACTAGGAAAGACTCAGAATTGGGATTGTTCTGCCTGGAGAAGAGAAGGCTCTGTGGAGACCTTACAGCAACCTGCCAATACCTAAAGGAGGCCTACAATGGTGAGGTTCTGGAACAGGTTGCCTGGAAAAGTTGTGGGTGCCCCATCCTCGACTGTGTTCAAGGCCAGCTTGGATGGGGTTTTGAGCAATCTGGTCTAGTGGAAGGTCACTGCCCTTGTCAGGGGAGTTGGAACTAGATGATCCTTAAGTTCCCTTCTAACCCAGGGCATTTTTTAATGATGACTACCAAATCTGATATTAAATTTAGAAAATATTAGAAAGACGGACAGGAGTCTACATATCCCATGGCCAATTTCACACAAGACTGGCAGTGGTGAGCATTAGAGGAGTCAGAGCTAGCAGCAAACTGGTCAGCTAGAGGAGGAGAACTGGTAATTACCAAGAAGTGGAGCTACCAAGTTATAAAGTAGGAATAAACTAGCCAGCTAGGAGTGTACAGCTGGAGCTCTTGAGAGAAAATTTTTGACTAAAGAGAGCATTGAGGAGAGAGAAAGATGATACTTGTTATTGAGGCATAAAAGTTTATACTGAACATATGAGCCGTTCTGCACACTTCTACTTAGTAGTTTTATATCTTAATCAAAAGGGTCTCCAAAAGAATAGAATAAAAATTTTAAAAATATATCTATCCATTTAAAAACAGAAGTAGCAACAATAATCATAAAACTTCCACTGCCTCTTGGAAACACATGCTTAGGGATTTCTCTTGCACCCATCCAATAAACTAGTCTAGAAAAACAAAGCAGTAAGCTTATCACAGTATTAGCTATTAGTATTAGTATTAGTATTAGCTTCGAAACAATGAGAACTAAAGCTGACAGCAAAACATTATGCGTTCTTAGGAGGATGCATAATAAAAAAGGAGAAAGACATGAAAAAAGCATGAAAAAAATGTGGATGATTTTCCCTGCTTCAGGGAAAATTTTTCCTACTTCACAATAAAAAAACTCATTCACAGAGAGAATACTGCTTCCAATATGCTTTAGTTGAATATATTCTCATTTCATGGTAATGAATAATGCAAAATATAAACAGGAGTATTCCCATTGGTTGTTGAAGCTGATTACTTTTTTTTACCTTTTTCCAGACATCAAGACCATTAGTCTACACAATTGCATCTCCTCTCAAACTTGTTGGGGGGGGAGTCTCATACCCATAGCTCTGAGTTCTGTGTAAATTAAACCCTTTCTGGCACCAGCAAAAAACCCCTTTATTCTTTGTACATTTCCAGTCCTGATGAAAAAATGTAGTTCCTGACTTAAAGCCAAACTTAAACTTTGATTTTGGTTTTTTTTTTTTTTTTAGCAGCTGGATACCCTTGTGACTAACCACTCAGGAGTAATATTATGGTGTTCAGTGCCAAACTCCTACAGCATGCAAATAGATGTGTTTTTTATTTCCTTCAGTTTCTGCTAAACTGACATGCATTCCACTCCCCTGACTGAGGCCTTTTCAAGTGGTAATTTACTTAACAGCAAAGAAAAATCAATTCAAATTAAGATAGGCATCAAACTTTCTCATCATGTTTTGCAAGCAATAAGTCATTAAAAAGCTAATAAGCCTAAATGGCATGGTATTTTGGTGATTGCCACTGTGACATTAAATTTAAAAATGCAGATGTCTAACCTGTGTTCATAGGTTAAGCTTTCATGCTACGTCTCCTTCTGCTCAGCCTAACCTTCAAACCACCTGAGATGGTTCCAGCAGCAGCTGCGCCCTGTCTTCCTGGGCACTGGGCAGACCCCACTGCTGGGGGAGGCTTAATCCACTGCCCCAGAAAATCCTCTCATTCCCTTTACACCCAGGTCACAGTTAGCATAGATACAGGATGGGAAGTCACCTAAGCTAAATGTCTTTTTTTCCTGCTGCTTCATGACCATTTCAACGACACCGAAACAGATACAGTGAGGGCAGAAAAGGACAGCAAGCAGCAGTATCAAACTAATTACAGGGTTGAATAAAAATTTTAAATGAATTCCCACAGAAATTAAATTTGAAGGACATGAATTCCACAGATTTTAATTAACCATCCTGTGATATCCAAATAAATGTGGGACTCACTGGAACATAGGTCAGGACAGGCTTTCAAGGGCAGCTGTCAAGCATAAACATGTAGTGCCTCCTAAGTAACACATGCAAAGGTCATAGCAAAAGGCTCTTATCTTTCTGGGGAAAAGTTTCCTGCATCTTTTTGAAGTGGAAAAGTTGGCATCAGCCAAGGTGAAAAAGACAAGCTGTAGAGCATATGGACAGTTTCCACACCGTGATGCCTCTGTTACAATGTCCTGTGTGGCCTGCACCTGGAGATTTCTTTCGTTTTTCCAGAGCTGATAACCACAAGATATTCTTCAAAGCCAAATATTTCTGATAACCCTCTGTGTATGGTGTAACTCCATATTATGAGCTTTCACTTGAGTTTATAGTGTTAGAAGTCATCAGTATCTTAGAAAAATGATTGTATTTTGTCCTAAAAACACTACAGAGGAATGGAATAAGGCATGTACCTTTTTTTTTTTCGTAAAATGCTTAAAGGTTTTGTTTTCATAAAAGCGACTTGTAATTAATCTGTATTGTTGCTGAGAACTATTTGTACATGATCAAAATTACTGACCTGCTGTTTCATATTTTTGAGGGGGAAAAATGAGGATTTTTATAGCATTTCAGTGGGGACATGCATTCTCTAAGCACCTTGTAGAAAGCAACACTCAAGCATGAGAATTTAGTGGGACGTAGATGAGTTCCTTGGCAGGTCTGAATGAAAACTGTTCATGACAGTATAGCTTTCTAGGTAATTTGGAAGCTTTTAAGGCCATATTTGTCAATGTGCATGAATTAAAAATATCCAAAGATTTAAGACCAGATTTATTCTGTTGAGAAATTAATAGAACTCTAATGTGAAAAGAGACTATATCATTCATAGCCTTTTTAAAATTACTATAGCTATTTGGAGTCACTTAGAATTTTGTACACTAGAATAATCTCCTGGGAGAAAGATTAGTAAATGACATGCAAGAGAAATACTCAAGGCATGCATGATCAAGTGATTCTACTGATTATCACTGGGATTAAAAAAAAAAAAAAGTCATAAGAACTGTGTACTAATTGCAAGATATTCAAGGAACTGGAAAGTTTAGATTAGTTTGCTATGGAAACATTTCACTAAAGAGTCATATGGTTCGAACATTGCACCTTTGACTTTCCTTAATCTGTATGAGTTTGCAGTAGCTGAAGATCAGATTCATCAGATTTGATTTCCTGTGCATTCTGGGCCTTGGTTTTAATTTAATTGCTCAACCATAGCATTACAATAAAATAGCTGATTTATACTAAGCCCATTACTTCTAGACTCTGTAGTTTAAATTTTATTTCCTCTAAATAGAGGAAGCCTTCTTATATAATGAATTCTCGTTTACTTTCAATAGCAACTAAAATCCATTAACTTTGTTGAAACTAGTCATGTGTAGAACATTAAGCATGTGTATATGATTTTTGCAGAATGGATCTTATTTTATTCTCATTAAACTATAGAAGTGCATTTTCAAGAAAAGGGGAAATTGGGATAAGGTTTTAAAACTTACTTATTTATTGTACTTTATAATAGTAAGCCAGAGCAAACAAGACCAAGGAGTGATATGAGCTTTTCTCCCAAGATTATTTAACTGTTTGTTTATATATAGAACATAAAACTAGTAATAAATGATAAAATGTGTTCTATTATTCAATATGCTGTATTGAAGAGAGGCTTTAGAAAATATTCCAGGAATTACATTGATCAAAGATGTTATGCAATACATACACACTTTGCAGTACAGAAATTTCCACCCTGGTTGGGGTGTGTTTTTTCTTGCTTTTTGGTGCTGAAATAGTAATTGCATTTTGCGATTGCCTGGCAGCTTTAAAATGTAAAAATAATTTAAAAAAAATTTTTTGGAAGGTTTTTATGTTGTTTTTTTCATACCACAGAATTCAGACCACAACAAACCCACAGAATTCAGAAACACAAAATCCAGATCACAATCCCTGAAGTGGTACAAGCGTGCTCATAAAAAAAAAAGATTTTGGCTGGGCAGATGTAGTGTGAAACCAAGTATTTTGCTATTGAACATATTGGAGTTGTGTTGGGCAGATTTTCTTTTCCATATTTTTTTCACTGCTTTGCTTTCCCTATCTCCTAAAACCTAGCAGGGTGTACATAGGCCAGTTCATTTAATACCATTCATTAAACGTTGTTGAGATTTTAAGCAATATTGCACATGAATGTGCTGTTGCACATGAAACTATTCAAACTGTGGCAGCCAAGAAATGCTCTCTGTGGAGTCGTAAGCTAGGCGGTGAAGGGAGGATATGAGATTCAGCTAGCCTGGAAAAGGCCTTGGCTGGGAAGAAGCGAAAAGTTTTTGAGAGAGAGGCATTGGGTTTTAAAGAAACATACAATTTTCAAGATGGTAGAAAAATCAACAAAAAATTACTAAAGCCTAAAGTTTCCTCAAGTTTCAACACTGAGCAAGCCAACAGCTTATGCCCAGAGTACTTGGAATAAAAGAGGCCAGGCTGAGAACTTGTTGCTCCTGATGAAGAATCAAGGTACCTCCTGCCCTGTTCCCTCCTGCAGAGCAGCTGGGAAGCACCTTTGTTGCCCTGGCATCGTAAATGCTTCAGCAAGGCAGATCTACGCTGTCCAATTTAAACTGATCGGGGCTCACACTTTAAAATCTCATCTCATCTCAAGTAACAGTTGATGTTTCACCACTCACGGGAAACTGGAGAGATGCACTAAATCCCCTACTTCTGTTGACTTACCTTTCCTGATGCTGGAAGAAAAATTAGTTTTTGAGTCTGTAATGTTGCACAGAAACAAACAAAAGATTCATTGAGTGGATGAAAAAAAAAGATAGAAACATGTATAGCACTTAGATATGTGACTCATAAGGTAATTGTACATTTTAATTTCAAAATATTTGAACTGTCTTGGGAGACAGGATTAGGACTCGGGACTATCCTCCATGTATTGCATTACCACTGCACTGCGAAGTCTGTTACGCTGTGCAAGACCAAAGGATCTGCACTATTTTAACATTTTGTGTGCAGACAAAATGCTGTCTTGCCCTCAGTAAGCAAAATAACTCACATTCCAGAGGTGCCTAAAAGTGTCTCAGGCAGAAGTTTTCTTGACACAACAAAAAAGTCTTTTAAGCTCTGGAAAATTACAAAATTTCAAAGTATTTTTTCTGACTCGTCACCCAGTAAAACAGTTTTACCAGTGGATCAACAATTCAAAGCTCTTCTCAAGCTTCAAAGATTCAGACAGAAATTGGAAAATGCATTTTAACTGTACAATGATAATGAAAGAAAATGTATTCCAGAACACAGCTTTAAATTACAGAAATGCCATGTTGGGTGCTGTAAAAATATATAGTAGCCCACGAAGGAGAGGAGGGAGTAATTTTTCTGGTTACTGATAAGTGCACTACACAAAGGTATGAAAATATTCTCCCTAAAATACCTTTAAAATGCATTGTATTTTACAGCTCAAATTTGGTATTTAGTGGAGGTATTAATTCACTTTTATCTGAAATAATTTCAGGTTTTGTATGAAAATCCAACCTGAAGGTCAGATAATGCTAAATAATGATCAGCCTTTCCCCTGCAGCCTCAACACAGAAGGATAGTCAGCTTTGATCTCCCAATTATTTACTTGAACTGCCAAGGTTTTTTAGCTCCTTGAAGACAGAGCAGATTTCAGTTACATTCATGGCAGGGGCCAAGGCTGAACCTTAACCCCAGATGAGGATTGAACTCCCAACCTTCCAGTCCAAGGAAAAATTTGACTACAGGTCATTTGCTCAAACATTGTGCCATGTACAAAGTTGCATGCACCAGACTAGATTTATCTGCTCATCTAGTTTAACTAGGCTCCTAAGTCAACCTCAGAGAAACTAATATCCAACACAATTGGACCTGTGTTTACATTTACAAGGCATTTTCTTTCTCAGCAGGTATATTGACTGCTATATTTTTAAGAAGCCATTCAAAAAGTTGTCTGTTTTATTTGACAGCACCTATCATTATCTGCTCTACATAAGAAAATCATAATCCATTTGAGTTTAATCATTTTCAAAAAAACCCCTCCTTTTAATTCCACATTCACCATTCTGAATTTATTTCCTAAATAACCCACCTTAAAAATAAGTTATACAAATCACTTGCTCACTTCTGTGCCTCCTGGCATAATCTCTGCCCAAATGTGATTTCTAATGCGAGGTTTTTCTGCATCCCAGCTATCTCATGCTATTCTGGTCTTGCTTGCACTTCCCCTGCATAGTTTCTGGAGTATACAGCCTTCCAGTTGTGCCTGGGCACAGAGAGCTAGACACTGGACTTTGGGAGGGCAGAGCACAGTTTTGAGCACTTAGAAATATTTAGACCCTGGTTAGAATTCTAGAGTCATAGAACACACTGAGTTGGAAGGGACCCTCCTGATCACTGAGTCCAACCCCTGGCCCTGCGCAGGACACCCCAAGAATCACACCATGTGCCTGAGGGAGTTGTCCAGATGCTTCTTAAACTCCAAGAGGCTTAGTGCTCTCCAGACCCCTCATCATCCTTGCAGCCCTTCTTTAGATGCTCTCTAATAACTTAATGTCTTTTTTTATGTTGTGGTGCCCAAAACTGTACACAACATTCAAAGTGAGGCCACCCCAGTGCAGGGCAGAGTGGGACATTCCCCTCCCTCGACCGGCTGGAGATACTTTGCCTGATGCCCCCTAGGACACAGTTGGCCCTCCTGGCTGCCAGGGCACTGCTGACTCAGATTCAACTTGCCTTTGACCAGGACCCCCAGGTCCCTTTCCACAGCACTCCTCTCCAGCCTCCCGTTCCCTAGTCTAAACACACAACCACAGTTGCTCTCTCCCAGTGCCCTTGTCCTTGTTAAACTTCACCTGCTTGGTGACTGCCTATCCCTCTAATTTGCTGAGGTCTCTCTGAGAGATGTCTCTGCCCTTGAGGGAGTTGACAGCTTGTTTCAATTTGGTGTCATCAGCACACAGAATTCCTTCAAGTCCTGTAACGTAGTCATTAATGAAGATGTTGAAGAGAACTGAGCCTAAGGTGGAGCCCTGTGGAACCCCACTAGTGACAGGTCATCAGCCTGATGTTACGCCATACACTACAAGTCTTTGTGCCCGACCTATGAGCCAGTTGCTCACCCATCACATAACCTGGTTATTCAGCCGTGTGCTGGACACTTTTGTCCAGAAGGATCCTGTGAGAGACAGTATGAAAAGCTTTGCTGAAGTCCAAAAAGATTACATCTGCTGTCTTTTTTAGATCAGTTAGGTGAGTTACCCTGTCAAAGAAGAAAATTAGGTTTGATAAGCAGGACTTTCCCCTCATGAACCTGTGCTGGCTGTGACCAATGACTGCATTGTCCTCCAGGTGTTTTTCAATAGTCCTTCTTGAATACAGAGACAACATTTACCGTACTCTGATCCTGAACTGAGCAATTTTTGACCCAGTGCCTGTTCTTCATATTTGTTTTGTCCTTTTGGTTTTTTTTCCCCTTACTATTTGTGTCTAGGTAGGGCACGTGAGAGAGCTTGTTCAGGACATCCTCTTCTAAAAGACCAGAGAGTACTCAAATTTTTTTTATACTGCAGCATTTGTTAACATACGTATACTTATAGTTCCAGCTACTGCATTATGCTCCTAGAGCTCATAACACAGAATCATAAAATCACAGAATATTTCAAGTGTGAAGGAATATGCAAGGATCATTAAGTCCAACTCCATGTTTAAATTTTAACAGAATTTAAATGCAAATTCAACCATAACTTTCAGAGCTGATAAAATTTGTTCTCATGATGCTCGTGTTAAGTCAGATTCAGAAGAAACCATTACGGAAAAACAGTTTCTTGCTTTGTCCATTGCTCCACTTAGATATTATCTTCATTTCTATTGTCGTGCTTTACTAAAAATTGATGCTTTTCAGGCTCCTTCCTCAAATTCATGCTTCATAGAAAGCTCTCCATTAAGTCCTGCTGTGTTGTTAAACAATGACAGTGTCAGTGAATGAAATCTCACATTTACCAGAATCCAGAAGAGGAAAGTTTGGCCCATCAGGGCATAGCAACAAGGTCAGCAGGAGTTCCCCCTGAGCTGGGAAGGAATATGGTACTGAGTCCATCAGCCATGCGTGTAGCTGAAATGTATAATGCACTGCCACAGTCAGCAGTGATGTGGACTTTCAGTTTTGTTCAAGAACAGAGAGAATTAAGTTTGGCAGGAAAATAAAGTGCATATAGTTTAAAATAATTGTGATTTGAGTTGATAAATTTACCTGTAAGTTTGTATTTCATAAAGCTACTTATACAAAGTGGTTATCACTTATCTATTACTCTTTTTTGCTAAAATAGTCTTGAAGAACATTATTCTGCATATTTATAAATTATGAGCTACCTTCTGCTATCTAGGTACTTGTTCAATTCATGTAATGTAAATTAAGGTTTTACATGATGACAGGACACAATAAAGTCTTAACTTTCTCATCAACAAGTTGCATTTGTAAGGAAGAATAAGCAGGATAAATCCTTTGATCAGTAAGAGGACTTCTTATGCTCAGAAACACTATTAAGTTACAGTGCAAGCTCTTACTTTCATGTGGGAGATATGAATATGAATAAAAAATTGTCCTGATCTTTTTTATTAAAAGGAACTATTCATCAAAGCACTGTGTTGCAGTATCTGAGAACTGCAAAGAGGAACATTCTTCCCTGTTCAAATGTAAGTCACAAGCAAAGAGAAAAACCTCCAAAGATACACAAAAGATGTTAGTCAGACTGAGTAGGATCATTATACCAACTCGTTCTTGGTTTGACTGGCAAAACAGAATACCAGCCAAGTCCCACAGATGCCAAGAACTGAGAAAGAAGGCTTTTGATGCACAGTCTACTCTTATGATTTTAATTTGTATTTATTTAGGAAATGTATTACAGTCAGCTATGTAGAACACTTTCACAATACTGTATTTCATTAGAGCTATGTTCTGATGCTGATGCAATCTGGGCATGAGCTAAAAAGACCATGAAAAAAATGATTCAATCAGTAGAGCAAAAGGCAAAATGTGCTTATTCAGTGGTTTCTTAAAAGGACAAACAAACCATATTTTGGTTGGAAGTAGTGTGCAAATTTCACTTCTTATTAAAAGAATTCTTTTGGTTTTTTTAATCTTTAAAAAAACTGCAGAATGAAATTCTTTATAGCTCCATTTGTGCGGAAAAACACAAATTCATATTTAGAGCAGATGATTCTCAGTATGTTGCAGGAAACACTTTGCACATTTTTGCACACTTAAAATAGATATTTGAAAACGTTAATAACAAAACAGGTGAGGAATTTTCAAGCTATTTAAGTGTAGCTGGTGGCCACCAAAGAGAAGACAGCAAGATTTTGTCTGTACATACTGTGGGGATGTACTCACTGACACAAGATATAAAACCTACTCTGAATTACGATCAGACTCCAAATGGCAGCTATTTATAACTGTATCATTAGTACCATTCTGCATCATTCCACATCGTTCCTCAGTACTCTGGGATATCCCACAGTGTTTTGAGACATTAACAAATTCATTACAGAAAGGCAGAACTCAATGCTTCAGAGTTCCACACAAAAATAAATCATATCTGATAAACATCTCAATAGAAATATCTGTGAATGTGTTGCTTCCCCTAAAAGAATAGTGTTGATGGAACTCATCTAAACATGTGAGCTAGTCCCTTCAGGACTTCTTCACAAGAGGAAAAACAGTCACCTAAGACATGCTCCTCTAGAATAAAAAAATAACAATAAATAAGTAACCTTCAAAAAAACATTGAGTCAGACAAATTCTCTCCTGAGAGCTCTCTTCAGCTGAAGGTTTCTTTGATGACTGATTTAAATTTAGAGCCAGATTTAGGTGAGTTAAGTGCTACCTTATGCACCAAAATCCATCAGATGTAAGATAATTGATCAAGAATTATGGTTATAAAGTAAGCTTATTCTTCTTCAGAAATTGTCTGAAAGGAATCAACAAACTTTGCACAAAATCAGAACAGAGCCCAAAGACATAAATCATCTGTGTATTTAGTTGCTATGAAAAACTGACCTTGACAACGCCATTCCGCTCTCTGTGTTTCTGATAGTCTAAATCAACTTTTTCTTCTAAGCCAATCTTTATTGCAAATGTTCTTAGTCTGGGACATTTTTGGATAGTTTAAAATTTTTCCAGTCCTCTGAATCTCTCACTGGCAGTACTAGAAGCAGTGGTGTGAACAGAGAGCCTCAAGCGCTTATAGAAGACAACTAGTTTTTATTTGCTGTTTCAGTTGCAAATAGGAAAAGCACAAAAAGAGGCATTTCTATTACACTTTGATGGTTCAGTAATTATGTCTTCTGGTCATGTTAGCAGAATGACAGAAAGCTATAGCAGACATTTTCTAGATGATCTCAACTAAAATGAGTAACATAGTTATTTGTATTGTCCATGAGAGTTTCATCCTCTTCCTAAAAAGATTAATTATGAAATGGTTATTTTGCAAAGCCATCTATGCAAAACCATAAGGGACCTTTCTTTCTTCTTGGGAGGCTGGAAAGACACAGGCATTAGTGGTTATGGTTACCTCATTAGATTTCACAGGGAGAGACATAGTAAAATGTGTAAGCAGCAGCAGATCTAGTTCTGCAGAAGAATATGGAGACCACAACTTTGGTTAAAATTCAAGTACACTTAAAAAGCTGTCCCTGAACAAGAATATAAGTCATAGGCCAGTCAGGACAGATTTCTTAAGGGAAGTGGTTTACCATAAAAACTTTATAGCAGTGTCACACCAGAAATATTCAGAAAATGTAATATTAACTGAGAATGTCATTGCAAGATGTCAAAAAATAAAAGGGTGATTCAAACATCACAGTGAAAAGAACAGGAAAAGAGAAAGAAAAAACTTGGCAAGACTACTATCCCATGGGACAATATGTTGGGATTTTTCCCAGTGGTTCTAGCATCAAATGAGATGAGGAATGAATCCCTGATTTATCCTAAGCTTGACCCAAGGTGCATTGAAATCAGAGGCAACATTGCTGTTATTTTCATGGGTGTGACTGAGAATTAGGGATCAGGACCTGTAGATTAGTGTCTGTGTTTGAGAAAAGCTCCCTCTATTTGTTGCCTCTGTACCGGTCTTCAAGAATAACAGGAAGAGAAAAAATGTAAAGCGCTGGCTGTCATGGCATGCTACAAAGATTGACAGTGATTTGGTGTTTTTCCTAGTGACAGTAGCATATCTCAAATCCTGGAAGAATTAAACTACTCTGCTCTTTGTTTGCTTTTCCTGATAAACCCTCCAGCAGTGACTAGATGGCCCCTGTGAATGATAATAAGGGCAGCTCTCTAGAGTAACTTGGGACCCTGTGAGGATTACACTACTTACAGTATTTATATTGGGCATTTTTCCATGACCTCAAAACTTATAACTCATTGTTAATATTAAACAGATAAGCAGGTAAAACTGATGTAACTTTAGAGAAAAAAGTATCCCTGTTAGGTTCTGATTCTCTTTTCAGTGGCCTATATCTTGGGCACAGAGTTTTGTACCATGCAATTCTATATCTACAGCCCAGGGGACAGACCCGGCTGCTCAGGGTTTGCACCAGTCACGTGTTGAAAACCCCCAAGAACAGAGATGGCACAGCCTCTCAGTGTGACCTGCTCCACTGTTGCACTGGCAACACATAGGAAAAAGTTCCTCCTTATACCCATGTACATGGTTTCTCTCACGCTCCCATTCTGTCCTCCTGTGAATGGCCCGGCTCCATCTCCTCAATGACTCCTTGTAGATGTGGAGGTGTTGTTATACACCCTTGAAGCCATCCCTTCTCCTGGATGACTCAGTCAAGCTCCCCCAGCTTTTCCTCAGGGAAAGTGTTCCAGTCCCACTGCCTTGTGGACCCTCCTCTGGACCACATAATTTCTGTTGATTAAAAATGATCTCTTGATAATATTGAACCTCTTCTTTCCCTAGGATTTGGGAAATAATTTAGAAGAATCCTTTCATAAAGTATCTAACTTTTCTTTATGCAGCTTCATTCAATTAGGTCACTCAATATCAAGAATGTAGCTGTACAAAAAATATGCAAATATCTAACTAAAATACACAAAATTTCTAAGATACAATTTGAATTTATAAACAACAACAAACTTCAAAACTACGTTCATCCCATTCCAGGCACAAAACCACATTGGAAAATGGCTGCAATTGCAAATTACACACATATACCTACATTGTATATTCCCTCAAAACATTTTAAGCTGTTTTCATTGATACTTCTCACACTTAACCCTACCCTGAAGTTCTTCCATTCAGTTCCAAACCTTCTGAGAATTTTTGTCACTCTTATAAATAGCTGGTAATTGAGCTAACTGTGAAAACGCTGACATAACATCAACACTTGGGGGATACAGTTAAAATGACAGAGACCCTGGATAATGAAATCAGTGCCATTTGAGTATAGGGATCTAGTCCCTGTGGTGGCACTTGACTGTGGAATATACTTAAGGACCCAGAACAGAAATCCTACTTGAGAAAAAAAGGAAAATAGAAAAAGTTAAATAAAGTGAATAGTAGAGAAAAATCCCTTTCTATTATTAGCGCTAGGAGGAAACAATAACAAAAATGCCTTTTTTGCTGTCAAAATTCATCTCTCTTGGTTCTTCCACGGCTGTCTTTGTTAGCTATGTAGAAGGTGAACTTCAGTTCACAGCATCACACACATTTACCCTGTGAAGTCCACACTACTTTGCCCTGAGTGTGACCCAGTACCATTTTTCCACTTTCCTTACCCAGAAAATTAATGCTATAGTGTGAAATGTGGGAACTGAAGAAGATTAGGCTGAAGCAAGGAGCTATAAAGCTGTGGGCAACATGGTCATGAATTGGTTTTGCAGTTCAAAGAGGAAAGAACAGATGGGAGAACCTATGCCAAACTTCTTTCCAGTCCTTTTTGCTGGTGATAAATGTGAAAGACTGTCTTCATGCAGAAGTAAAGGTCTCAAGTGGTCTTTCTCCCCTACATACAGGAAATTCTGCACCTTAGCCAAGTTTCCTCAGCTTCTCCAAGAAGTGACTAGCAAGATCAGATGGCTGAGTTTCTGATAAACAACTTCAGAAATTTTGTCCAATAAGCTTTCAAGTACAAGAATCATATTTTAAATCTTATCATTATAAGGCAAGCTGTGTAAAAGAGAATCAATAAGAGGAATATAAAACCTTCTGTATATTCCAGCACAATTATAATAACAATATTTTCAGAAAGCTTTACTAATAGCAGTAAGTTAAATTCTGTGATTAAAAGTATCTAGATGATTACAAGTACTTGAGTTTAATGTTCAAAGCACTTAAAAGACATTAAAATATGCTTGCAATTTAGACAACCAAATTGGAAGATGCAATACAAATTAGAACAATATGATATTGTGGTCACCAAATATAATGCTATATTATTTTGTACACTCTGTTTTAAAATGGCATCCCCCTTACTGTCTTTATTTACAATACAGTGCCGTATTATTTTCTCCTTGTATCTCAAGTCCCTGAAATTAAGAACTTGGTGTGTCATTCAGTTTCGCCTTATTTGAAGGCAGTTTTTCTTTCCTGAAAAGATACAGAGCAGCTCAATGTCACATTTTAATGGAATATTTTGTATGTAATTTGAACTAAATTAGCATTGGAATCGTGGGTCATTTGTCACTGCCATCGGTGACTCCTTGAACACTTCCCATCAGCGCTGCCTCCATACAATCCTAAACATCCACTGGTCTGATTACGTGACCAATGTGTCCATCCTTGAACAGGCAGCAGTCACCAGTATTGAGGCCATGCTGCTGAGAACGCAGCTGCGCTGGGCAGGGCACGTCTCCAGGATGGAGGATCACCGCCTCCCTAAGATCGTGCTCTATGGTGAACTTGCCACCGGCTGCTGCAAGAGAGGAGCCCCAAAGAGGAGATACAAGGACTCTCTAAAACAGTACCTCAGCCTTGGCCATATTGACTACCATCAATGGTCCACTCTGGCCTCCAATCAGGAGGCATGGAGACACACCATCCATAACGCTGCTGATTCCTTTGAAAATGCACGCAGAATCAGTCTGGAGGAGAAAAGACAATGCAGAAAGAACCGTGTCTCACCAACACCGCCTATGGAGACTTTCTGCTGTGCCTTTTGCAACCGGACTTGCCTATCTCGTATCAGCCTTTTTAGCCATCAGGGTGCTTGCAGCAAGTGTGGGTAGAGCCCTTCCCAAATCTTCATTCACAAAGCATAGCCATGAGTGAAAGGATAACCGTAAGGAAAAAAACTGTAATCTTTTCTTTGCCTTTGAAATTGTGAAGTTAGACAACACACAGGTACCCCCAAAATGCCAGGCAGTAGAAGGAGTTTGCAAAAATTTATTCCAAAGTCAAGATCACTAGACTTACAAGGAAAAACTTCTAACAGTGCTGCAAAAAGGCACCTGGCCTAAAACATTATTTGAGATATTGTCTGCCCTGTTCCTCTTCTCCAGGTTAGGACAGCCTGAATGCACAATCATTCCTCCTATCACACTGCTGACAACCTATGAGTTACTTTCTGATGTCAGAGTTCAGTCAGATCTGTGTGTCACTAACACTGTCACGGACTAGGTTTTGAGGTCATCCTCTCTGAAAACATCTCAGATCACCAAGCTGCAAAATAAGCTTCAGGACGGACAGTGAAGAGTTCTTAAATAACCCAATGGTAGAAAAGTATTTGCAAAGAAACATTTTGGTCAATGCATTTGTAAACACTTAAGTCGGTTCTCAGCAAATGTATTGCTGTTGTATTCATAGTACACTATAGGGATGGCAAGATTCATGTTTTCCAAAGAGTGTATAGAAATCTCAGATTCCATTCTCATGACAAAGAAGCTGGCTGTTGCATCAAATTATGTTTTGTTGGAACTATTCTTAATGGAATTGTATAATATATCAGTTTGGTGTTCATAAAGAATCTGAGAGTTTTATTTCTTCAGAATGCCTTGATGAAAAACATTTAAGGTACAGAAATTACATCAAAAAATGAACATACACAGATCATTCTTAAAAAAAAAAACTATAAAAAAGAGAGAGACAGAAAAAATCTCCCTCCTACATGTTAAAGCAACACTGTACAAAGTACACAAATATCACAATATTTACATCGCTAACAGTGTTATCAAGTACAGGAAGATATGCCAATGACCTTAAAAACCAACAGCTGCTACCAAATGTGCTATGAAACTGTCATTATATATCATGTCAAAATACACTTTAATAAAGCCACTTTTCTTTAAAAAAAAAAAAAGGCTATTAACAGGCCACTGAATATCACACATTCCATGACACCTTAGATTAGATTATGGCACATACTTCTTTCACAAGCTTTAGGTTTTAGATGTAGCTTGTTAAATTAGCGTGATTTGAACAGGCATTAAAATCCTCAGATTCATAAACAGAAATAAGGATGACAAGTGTGTCAACTGGTGTTACTTAAATGTTGAAAACAATGTTTGTTTAGGTTCAAAACTAATTTTTTACTGTAGGAAAAACACAGTAGAAATTGAAGTTACACTATTCATAGAATTCTTTTCTAAAACATAGTGGGACGAGTTTCTTATCATGGAAATTAAATATATTAAAAGAAAATAATGATAATTTATCCTAAAATGCATCCTGTAACACAGCAATTGAAATTTGGAAGTGATTTTTTTACTGGATAATTACTATACAGAAATGGCATTAAATAATTTTTACAAAATATTATGAAGAAAAGTAGCAAGTTCCAATTCAAATAAACTTTTGATAAGTATGAGATTTTATAGTAAGATTAGAAATAATGGACACAGAAAAATATAATTTGTTTGGCAATCATAAACATAGTCTCTCTCAAACATTTACGGGAGTCCTATCATAAAATATATTGTCATTCTTCAAAGAGGTTAATATTAATGCTTTTATGGAAAACTCAGTTGATATAACCTACTTAACTGTTCAAAAGTCATTTAGCAGGCCTTTATTTGAGGTTATTACGGAAAGTGAGCAGATATTAAATGAGAACTAAATTTATGCCCCAATTTATAGGTTATAGCACAGGAAAGTTCCCGGCAAAGTTGTGTATGTGTGTGTCCTGGGATACCTGTTACTCTGTTCTGATGAAATTTGAAGTGTAAGTGTGTCAGAAAGTTGTATTTGCTAAAAAATCTTGCTCATAACCATAAGGAATGAATATGTAAACACAAAGCAGTAACAATATATACCTTCTCTGAACAGGTTAGAACACTTTGAGCAGTAAGACTCGATTTAACATATCTTTCTTATATTTTGACTAGACTAGCTTTTAAACTGCCACTGTTATTCACAATGTTTGCCTTGGAACTCATGGAAAATGAACCACCAAGATTATACAGCACATAACTGAAGGTACACACCCATATGGATTTCCTATAAGTGTCACAGTTGCTGAGATGTTGAGGGACTGGGAATGGATGACAACAAACTCCCACTGCTAACACACTGAAAGTGTATTCAAACCTCTTTTACTGTGACATTCTATATCCTTTGATTTTACTTTTTTTTTCAATATCTCACTTAATTTCTCAGTGACCTATTATTCTCACACTTCTCACTGAGTATTCCTGTCTGTTCTACAGGGGTTCACATCTTTTTTTTTTCGCAGTATTTATTTGCCTGAAAAATAACCCAAGTCCCACATTAAGAAGTACATGTATTGTAGAAACACATGTCAAAAAGCTTTAATCACTTAGAACCGTTTCCTCAATTTCCTGACAACACTGAACCCCTGGCAGTATGTAGGTGCAAAATGAGAGTAGCAGAGCTAATAGAAAGAGCGATTATAATTGTTGTAACTGGCCACTATTAAGGTCATAGTTCCAAGAACATCAGCAATGGACAGCAATTTATAGATTCTTCTGCAATCTTCATTTCTCTGTTTTACTTAAGCTTTACGAGAAAATACAATACAAATAATGCTTAACAAAGCATACCAGTAATCCATCTGGGTCTGGAAAAGTAATAAGTGCTAGCAACATATTAATCTCACAGAAGAAAAAAAGAAAAACTAATAAGAAAAAAAAAAGTGTCTCTGAAGCTGAATCCCCTTGCCATTTTGGTCTTATAATAAATATTCTTTAGCAATATTGTTTGATTGGACTTTGTCATGCGTATGGTTTATTTTGCTACCTCAATTTATAACCTTACAAAAAAGCTTTACGGCTCTGGTGGAGTTGTCATTGTTGCCTACAAATTCTGTCTTGATTTAAAAGCAAGCCCAAACTGACTTCCCATTTATATTTCTGGGCTGAATCTCTTCTTGCTATTCAGCATTTTAACATATGTAGAAAAATCTGACTTTTCAAGCAAAGAATTTAATACTTCAGAAGCAGTGGTTTGGAAATTGTGGAATTATTTGCTTATTTAGTCTTCTATTATTATTTTAGACCTTTTAACTATTGCATTTTAGGAGTGCAAGCTTTTAGGCAACCTTTTCTTTATTTTGAGCAAATACTATGCCTAGTTTTTAATACAGAGTCCGATAGTACCCATCTCACCATTGACTCCTGGGTCCAGAAATTCCACGTTAGACTTCCTTTCCATCAGGATACCTCAGATTGAAATAATGTCTGACATTATTTCCATTATTTCCACAATTTCCAGTGCATCCTTTGTCCCCATGCCTATTTAACCCTTAATTTGTTTTGCCAAGTTGGATACCATATCTGTACTCTGGAAAGTAACTTGCTTTGCTACCCTTCAATGTGGCAAAACCAAAGCATCCTGTCTGCATTTGGTGCTACCTGGCATTGCTACTCAGAGCACTCATAGGCTGTGTTTCTGCTGCTCATCTCGAATCAATGCTGCATTGGCGTCTGTGCTACTGCTCTTCCCTCTCACGTGCACCAGAAGCAGAGCACTGCTCTGCCAGCCCTGTGTAAGTTCTGCTGCAGCATGGGAAGGAGTCAGTCACCTGAATCCTCAGTCAAGCCATTTAGATACCTATCCAGCAAGCCAGCTATATTCAGCAAAATTTAATTTAAGACTAATCATACGCTTAAATTTTAATCTTTAAATGAGGTGAAAGTCATATCTGTAATTGGACCTTAAGAACTAATTTATGTGCCACTCAGCATTTTTAAATACTTATGAAATTCAGAAGAGTTAGATCAGCATTTATGTAAATTGAATAAAATTGAAACAGAATTATACAATTGCAATATGCTTTTATCTTCGCAAATTACCCTCCCAGGTGGTTACAAGTACAGATACACTCAAACTAGTTCGTTTAAAGCTTCAAACTAGGGGGCAGTCACTGGTACTAAACCTAAACTGAAAAACCCACTGCAGCAGTATGAATTGCTCTCTCCTGAGCTCTGCTGTGAAAGCTGCACTTCAGAACTGAGGAGACATTCTTGCATTTTATGTCTTTAGTTTGCTCCTGCAGTAGCAAAAGCTTATTTCCTTCTAATATGGATGGTTGAATTAGGTTGTAAGGGGAAAAAAAAAATCTACAGAAATATTCTATTTCATTTCCCTTCTAAACCACACGAAGAGAAATCCTCCCTAAAACAACATCTTTGGGGACTGTGTGATACAACTTCAGATCTGATTTGGAACTGCACAATACTGCTTATGTCTTTGAACTTAAAAGTTAACCTGACCTGGGTTTTTTTCTCCAGTGTTAGATGAGTTTCTCTGGTAGTAATGCTTCCAGGAAGTGAACTTGAGGTTCCCCTTAGTTCCTATTGATTTGGAATGTTAAGTTACTGGCTGCAAAGATTTGCGCAATGATTTGCACCAAGATGCCACAGATTAAATAGGATGGGTTGTTAACGACTTTACCCAAAACACTTCCTCAGCGCACTGCCTCAAAAAAAATTTCAAAGTCCAAAAGATCTGACTCACATATTTCACAGGAACAGCTGCAAATAAATGCATTTTTACCTCGTGTGAATATGCCAGAGAATATTGACATTAACCTTTGCACTTACCTCATAAGTATGATGGAGTAAAACCAATACTAATTATTCCCCAGCTAGGATGTTGATTATGACCCAGTTTGGCATAGGATACAAGAGTTTTACAGATTCTAAAATACTCTTTTCTATCTTTCTTGAAATTTCAAGGTTACCCTTGGAAATTTCAAGGTTACCCTTGAGAACTTTGTTTAAGGCATTATAATGTATAGCAAGAATGCTGATACGGACGTAATGTTTTCTATTATTGCGTTCGAGGTCAGAACCATCTCTTATATTAAGCTTGCGTATTGCTTCATGCAAACAAGCCCTGATTTCAATTATGGTTTCTAGTCACTACTCTCGTTACTCATAATGGAATCAGGTAAAACACCGTTTATGGAGTTTCTATAGGTTTTGTTAGTGGTATAAGTTAAATGTTTATATGAGCTCCTTTCCATATCCACATAGGTAACAACCATAAATGAACACCATATGAGTCAACAAGGCTTTTCAGTAACTGCTGCAATATAATATTGCAAATGCTGACTGTGTTTCCAGGTGAATCTTCGTGTTCAAATACACTTGTCATTTGCAAGGACCAAGAACATGGAAGGCTTGCATGTCTCTGATGGGGGACAACAATCTCTTCTACTGAACTCATGCATATTTAAGAAGCTACGTTGTACTGACTTTTAACAGGACCTAAGATCTTCCACCTTTAGCCTTCAGAAGTATTCAAGGACTCGGTAGAAATTAATCAAAGGTTCCTAGACACATGTAAGAAGCTGTGCCTAAGTGTTTCAGTTACTCTTGAGGACAGATGTTTAAGAGATTGTAAAAATGGATAAATAAAATAAAACCATACTTATTGTTGTCTCCTTCACTTAAAATGCTATATATTAGTTTGGATTTTAGACCTTTTGTCCAGAAGGTAAACAATCTGGATTTAGTTCCTGTTTCAGGCTAAGGATATTCAGAACTCCCACCTCCCAGTGGGAGTTCCATTTGATTTCTGAGTTAGACATTGCATTAATTAAAAATAAAAAAAAAGAAAAATTAAAAAAATCCAAAGCCCAGAAATCCACCACCAATGAAATCCCCACAATCTTTGTGGCTGGAACCATACTCAAGTACTTTGGTAAGTGAGATGAAGAGTACTGCAAGGCTGTGGCTTCTGGCTGCCCCAGCTCTGATGAGGGTGCCTTAAGAAGGTGGGGCATCATATCCCCTCTTGCATGCTGATCCTCTGGCAGCAGCTCACTACAACTACCATGCAAGGACATATTTTACACTCTCTTTTGTAATCTGCCAAGAAGAATCCTTTTTGATGCGAACTAATTGCAGTTCATAATGTCACATATATTGACAATGCTTTTTCAAGTGACCAAAATGAGTTTGATTTAGAGGTTTTGATTTTGATCTAGAGAGTTAGGTGAATGCTAGGAACCCAGCTTTCGAGGCCAGGCAGCCCCTTGCAGTGCGTTTAGTTGCAGGTAAAGAAAAAACTCAGTTGCCAGGGGGCTTCCCTTCTCAAGGAGTTACTGAGGAAAGTTTCTTTAGATTGTACTTTTCAATGCAAAAGCCTAAAACTGTTTTGATCATAAATTGCTAGGATAGAATTACCAGAGTTACTGTGTCAGGCTCAGAGGTGCTCTCTGAGTGAAAAGATACTGCTTTTATTTCTCCTCTGGAATGCACATACAATTGCCTTTATTCAATCTGGTGTTTTCATGCTAGCGCAGCGTCTTTTCTCATTCATATTTACTCCCATATGGTTTGTTAATTAACTTTCCTTTGGAACTTATGAAAAATGTTCTCCATATTTGCTGAGTCTTTTAGTAACTCTTCTCTCTTCCTTTGCCAAAGTATACATAGCTTAGCAGGTTTGAAATAACTAATTCATAGTGTTAGCATGTGGTGGAATATTTGATATGCTTGGTACACAATGCAAAAAGCAATAAAAAACCGTAGTTTGAAAGCTGACAGCAGATAAGTAGTTTGTTTTACTAGAAATCCACAGCCCTGATAAAAACTATAATCGGTTTAAGACACCAAGGAGTCAAGTTAACATTTTATCTCATCTACCTAAATATTTGTGTTTCATATTTTGATGTTCTTTTTCTGTATGCCATTGCTAGAAAATATCTTTAATGTCAGATGTAACATAAATATAGTGTGGAGTCTTTTAAAATGTTTTAAACCATTTGAGGTTACACCATGAACAACTCAGCTTTTCTGGATTTTGAAGGCAGTGTGACTTTTGGATGCATAATGTGAATGGAAGTGTATACTAATTTACATGTAATTAGCACTGACATTTTATAAGGCTGCTACAGTTTTACGCCTCTTTTGGGTGTCTGCTGTAAACAATCCTCTACAGAGAGCACTGTGACATAGCACAGAATACACTGTGCACCTGGTTTCACAAAACATGTATCTATTTTTTGTGATGAATCTACTGCTATCAAAGAATCACAAACAGAAACAGCCACTGCTTTCCTTTAGTTCTGCTTGGGCTTTGTACTTCTATCGTATGTTGCCCTCTATTCTTTTTGTCATTTATACTTGGTTGAAATGAATACCAAATGCCACTAAATACGAGTGGAAACCTTTCACATTTATTCTGAAGTGGCTACAAAGAGTACTGAACAGTAGAGAATCAGACCAAGATTAAGCTTCTGTTTAACTTTCTATATAAATTCAAATGAAGTATAACTTTCTGAATTGAGAGAGAGAAGGACATTAAAATAGACTTCAAAGAGGGAAAAAGTGGAGAAAAGTTAACTCCCAATTGGAATTTCGGTTAACACAATTGGGCTTTCTCAGTATGAATCACACCGTGAGCATATGTCACTCTGAAGAGCCCTGCTGATAGCTATGGAGCTGTAAGATTTGCATCAGCTTAGGACGTAACCCAGTATTTAAGTGTAGTATCTGCTTGCAATTAGCCATGAATTATTTTACACAAAGCCAAAGACATATTATTTTAGTTTCCTCCATAAAGCTCATTTGCTTTCCTATTAGTAGATGCCATGTACTTCTCTTGCCAAAATTGATGTTATATTGGCAGCAGAACACATTCAAATTTTGTACAAAAACACAACTTTAATTAACATCTGGCCACTCCCAGAGACAAAATTCTAGACAATATGGATCTCAGGCCAGACTCAGTATGGCAAACCCTACATTTCTAAATACTTCTTTTAATTTTTTGTATTTCACAAGTATACTGAGGACTGTTGGCAATTAATTTTTGTGGACCACAAAACTACAACTTGTCCAGTATAGCTAGTATTCAGCTAAAAGTCTTTTTGTTATCTTCTAGCTTTCAACGGACACCAGAATAAAACTTAAAGAACCAAGTTCAGTAGAAAGAGTTGAAACACTCTAAACATGCAAGAGAAGAAATAAAGAGGATACACAATTCTATCCATTACTGAGATCAAATAGCAAACACCTGGTTAAGATAGGGAAAAAGATTGTCTCTCGTGATTTCTTCCTTTACACCAGAAAAATGCTGAGGCCTGTCTTGGGCACACTGACACCAGCCAATCTGGCTATTAGCACAACTGTTTTAATGAAATCATATGTCTCTTGTGTTTCCTTCTTTTCCAGCCATAAAAAGGTGAGGCTTGGCTTGCACTTATATCAACTACTACATTTAAGTATTGTAGTTTACTTTCTCTTCAGGGAAATCACCCACCAGGGTCACCAGGCTAATCACAACCCACTTTGAATCATTAGAAATGGAAAGAAAGTAGAAGTGAGACAGGGAAAAGAGTCTGTTATATTGCTAGTGACATTTCCCAGCTTTGTAACTTATTTCCCTCTGATACCTCAGCGTGCTTCTCAGTATCTTAGAAAGGATGATTCCCTGTCTCCTGAGCTTTCATTTCCAAAAAAATGACTCAAGGTATTTTGAGGAAGTTTAGCAAATTCTCTTTCCCTTTCCCCCTGCAGTTCATTTATTCTGCCTCTTTTCTTTCTTTTCTTCCAAGTGGTGTCTCACTGTCTGATCCATGAAAGCCTCCCCTCCCACCTTTTAGAACTGAGAGCATAGCAACTGAGTGACACTCTATCAATAATCATTCTGGCTACTAAGAGAAGTTCTTGCTTGTTTCTTCCCAGCTGGCAGGAGTAGAAATGTACCCAAAGAGATTACATCTGACTTGAAGTTTCTGTGAGATACAGCAGGAAACTAAACTAACTTGAGCTAAATAAAACAAAAGTACTGTTCAACTGAGACATTTCCTTTCAGCATCTACTCTTTATACTGTTTCCAAGAATTAAAACAGTCTTACTCAAAACTTTTCTGAATTGCTAAGTGGCCTGGATGAAAACAAACTTTCTTAAAACACACTTTGATTTTCATCATAACAACTGCAATCACAGTTTTGACTTTTCTTGTAGACAATTATTAATTATTGGTTTGGTCTAGAAACACAAATGACTCTTGAGTTCAAGCTCTTTCAGTTACCCGAAAAATACACCTTATGCTGTATCATAATCCTTGTCTCAGGTCTCACCCATTCAGCGTCATTCTGCTGCAGAGAGAAATATCCAACAGCTACTCCTCCTTAGCAGGGTACAACATCACAGTCTGTCTTGAGGCTGTGAATCAACATCTCATTGTCAAAACAGAGGAAAGACCAGCCCACAAACCAAAGCAGAAGATTATGCTGTTATTTTGACTGATGAGCTTCCCAATAACTGCAGTTGGATTTAAATATATGATCCATTAAACACACATTCTTTAACCTAAAGTACCCTTTGATGTTTAAATGGAAGGGATTTTTATGACTGAATTATGACATAATGCATAAGGGTAAGCTACAAAAATGGAAAATGGCATAAACTTAACAAAGAAAAGAATGTAGGAAATCTGAACCCACTGTGAGTCTGGATTCACTTCTGTTGTCGCTATGCCCCGTTCGCATGACGAGGCTAAGATAAAAGCAAAGTAGAATGTTCTTCAGACTTTAAAGATTTGTTCTTCACTTAGAGACAAAATAAATGATGCAAAGCGAGAGATTTTTCTCAAGAGTAATCTCTGCAGAGATTTTATTTCTTTGAAGCCAGACAGCACTATCACCTTCTCTAGAAGAATTCTAACACACTCAATTTTACCCTGGCTTCAAATTCACCTTATGGTGCATTTCTGACCTCTCTGGCAACTAACCATGTCCCAGGCAATGTCTGTGTATTTGGGGATTGTTCTGCATAGGCAATTACAATGTTTCTACAATATTTTGGGAGAGATTTTAGCTGTGTAGGTGTGAATCATAGTTTGCCACTTTACCTCATAGTCAGAGAAGGGTTCATGGCTGCTCTCATTCTGCAGAAAAGATGTAAACTTTCTCTCTTCAATAGCTGAGAAAAAACCAGTTATTTTATGGATTTTCTTAGTCTCAGTCACCTGAATTTTATATTTTGGAAAATTTCTACTCCAGATCTTTTTCCCCAAGGCAACATGATGTATAAAGTTTATTCTAAATATCTGCCACATTTCGATGAGCTTAAATCTATTTACTGGTCTGTTACACCACCTGACTCCAAAACAACTTTCTCTGTAATTGCTGTTTATAGGTAAGTCAGAGAAGTTCTGGCGCCAACTTGACCTCCTTTGTATGACAAAGTAACCCACTTAGTAGATGAGGGAAAGTCTGTGGATGTTGTCTAACTGGAATTTAATAAAGCATTTGACACCTTCTCCCACAGCATTCGACAGGAGAAACTGGCTCCTCATGGCTTGTATGGGTGTACTCTTCACTGGGTGAAAAACTGGCTAGACTGCCAAGCTCAGAGAGTGGTGGTGAGTGGAACTAAATCCAGTTCATTGCCAGTCACTGGTGGTGTTCTCCAGGGCTCAGTACTGGGGCCAGTCCTGTTTAATATCTTTATCAATTATTTGGATGAGGGGATTGAGTGCATCCTCAGCACGTTCAGAGTTGAGACCAAGTTGGGAACGTCGATCTGCTTAAGGGTAGGAAGGCTCTTCAGAGTTATCTGGCTAGGCTGGATTCAGGGACTGAGGACAGCTGCATGAGGATCTACAAAGCAAAGTAACAGGTCCTTCCCCTGGGTTACAAAAATCCCATGCATTGCTACAGGCTGGGGGAAGAGTAGCTTGCAAGCGGCTCAGCAGAAAGGGACTTGGGGGTGCTGGTTGTCAAAAAAGACATTGAGGTGCTGAAATGTGTCCAAAGAAGCACAACAAAGCTGGTAAAAGGTCTAGGAAACATCTTCCATAAGGAGCAACTGAGGGAACTGGGGTAGTTCAGTCTGGTGAAGAGGAGCCTCAGGCGGGACCTCATTGCTCTCTACAACTCCCTGAAAGGAGGTTGTACTGAGGTGGGGAGGACAGTCTCTTCTGACACATCTCAATCAAAAGAATGCGAGTAAATGGCCTTAAATTGTGCCAAGGAAGATTCAGATCAAATAACAGAAAAACCTTTCCCTGCAAGAGTGGTTAGGCATTGGAATAATTTGTCCAGGGAGGTGGTGGAGTCACTGGCTCTGGAAGTGCTCCAAATTCGGATTTGACTCTGGGGAATGTAGTTTAGGGGTGATTATAGTGGTACTGGACTGATGGTTGGACTAGATGATCCTTAAGGTATCTTCCAACCGTGGTAATTCTGTGATTCTGTGGTATTGTGAGTCTATGAAAGTGCTATGACTGCAGTAAATATACAGAATAAAATCATTATTAAACTTGGAACAAACTGAATATGTATGTAACATTTGCAGCATTTAGATAGACTACATTAAACTGAAAACACATTCCAATTTCTTTCAATTTTTTTTTTTTTTTTTTTAAAGTGGAAGTTTTTTCTTCATATAATTTTTTCAAATACATTGGCTTTTTACTTTACAAATACTCTATAAATGCAAACTGTATTTTTGTGAAGACATGAGCAAAGCCAACTCTGTTGAAATGAATGAAAAGACCTTTCAGTGACTCAATGTGCCTTCCAGATTTTTCCTTAGTTCCAGCCAGGTTTTCTGAAGAAATTTCTATTCCTATTTACCCACAAGAGCATAGTTCCAAACAAGAAAGTACTTGTGAATTTTAATAGGATTCCATACCTTTTTCCAATTATTTAGCACTGCCTCTGAAACCACCTTTCTAGATCTTTCTCCAGTGTCTTGGGATTCACAAGCAATGCAAGACCTGTGTGTTTCCTCAAGGTAGGACTTTTGCCCTAAATAGAGGCTGAGGATGCTCCACCAAAAATCCATCAAAAGATTTCACTACATAAAAAAAAATACAAAAAATGTAGTACAAAAAAAAGGTACATAAATTGAGCTTGTTATTCTTTCAGAGTTCTTCAGTCAAGAATTAGAAAATTGCGTCTTTCACAGAGGGAAAAATAATCACTATATAAATTAATGTTCATAGTGTTTCTTCCAGTCTAAATCAGTTTCTCACTGGAAATAACCAAAGGGTCATAAAATAGTTTGGGTTGGGAGGGATCTTTAAAGGTCATCTAGTCCAACCCCTCTGTCACGAGCTGGAATACCTTCAGCTAGATCAGTTTGCTCAGAGCCCCATCCAATCTGACCTTAAATGTTTCCAGCATCTACCACCTCTCTGGGCAACAGTGTTTCACCATCCTTATCATAAAAAATGCCTTCTATATAAAAAAAAAATATTCCTAATATCTAGTCTGAATGGAATCTTATGATCTTCCATAGCGCTCTTTCTCAGTACTGATAAATAAACTGATGCCTTAAAATCTAGGTTATATAGATTTCAAGTATAACTCTTTAACCACTTTTAGTAGCACTTTAGCTAAGTGTCTTTGTATTAGAATCCTGAAATGTTAATTAGTATTTCTTGTCAAGAATTCCAATGGACAAAGATTGTAGCATGGTAAAGAACAGTTTAACTGTATAAAATATTATTAGAATAAGACTCAACAGGCACATCACTGGATATAAGAGAGTCTAAACTATCAGAGAAGGCCTAGAGTCCTTGAAAATGGTCCAAGCAGGACAGAGAGAGATGATGAAGACTTTTGTGGGAGGAAGATATGTGGTCTTGGGACTACCAACTCAAATCTGGGACCTGGGGGATGGACAATTTTTGGGCTGGGTGTATCCCTGTGAGGTGATAGATATTATAAGTAGATGATGCTATTAGTTTGTAAAACCTGTATATGTGGGCATGTATATGCCATCTTTGTGCACCTCAGACATCTATTAAAGAGCTGGTTTTAACCTCTATTTTGTTGGGATGGTTTGGGTTCTAGGATCACTGATTCCAGGGCAGGGTGCCAGCTCTCTCTTGATAATAAGTGCCAACAACAGAGGAGATGGAAGACCCCATTCACCAGTGAATTCTCGATCCAGAAAAGCCGCAGTGCCAGCGCAGTCACCAATCTGTTGCCTAAAATTGATGAAATAATAACATCTCTGGACAATGTTAGTATAGAAAGGCAAAAAAACACACCCCGCTTTATGACTCAGGGGCATTTAGCCCCTTTTTTATTCCAATAGCTCATCCAGTGATTTCAAACTGCTTAGTACATGTCCGTGTAATTTGGCTTATTAATAGTGACATCTTAGAGTATTGTTACTACAATATGCCACTTCAGTTCCAGAGAATTCTAAGAATGTTATCTTATTTATTTGAACTTCCCTGTCTCTGTCATATAAAGTCCCCAAAATTACTTCCAATTGCTTGACCTCAGAAAAAGAGACTATTTCAGAAGAATGTCATCATGCACAATATACTGTTCTGGTTTTGTCTTTATGTTTATTTTTTATCACACATCTGTGTCATTTCTCAAGGTGTCCAGAGGCAGTTGGATATATACTTGTTAAAATATATTCCTCATTCTGTATGTATTAATAATCATCAAGATCCTGGGACAAAGCAGGATTTCTTCCTTATTGGCTAACAATAGTTAAAAATGGCAAGGGTTCAGACTGTAAGAAATGAGACATGAAGATAAAACTTACAGAAATATTCTCATTGGAGTAGAGATTTAAAAATTTTAGAGAGTAGCAATAGGTGCACATCAATGGAAGAGAAAACAAGGTGCAATCAACCATACACATATATATTTATCCCATGCCTAAATCCAAAACACATAACTGTACACCAGTGAGGTTCTCAGTAGGACCACAAGTCCCCAAGTAAATGTGTACTTGGGTGGAAAGCCAGTCTTTTGTGGAAAGGGATATTTACATCACCTACTGTTATGAAACTGATTTAATAGGTCTCAGTCAGGAAGACAGTCTTACCAGTATCTACACAAAGGCACCAAAAAGAGGTAGGCTATTCCAAACATGTTCCTGCCCTGAATCACCATATCTGGAGGAAAGAAGGGGAAAGCCAAAGTTAGGTGCCTAAAATTAGTCTGTGGGGATTCCTCACAACAATCAAAAGGAGCATAGCCTGAATATGCAAAACAAGCATAGTGAAATTTACAATATAAGAAAAATTAGATTGGATGAAAAAAATCCACAATCCAAAATAATTTTATCATTGAATATGAGCCTGTGCTCTTAAAATTGGCCCCTGTACCAAACCTTTGATGAGGAATATAGCAACAAACCTTCTGGCTGTGATTCTGTAGCTCCTGCGTTTTCTGTAATCCTTGCCTTTGTAATTAAACTGACAGGTGACAACACAAAACACAGAAAAAGGCAGGGGAGGGTTAATTTGCTACAGAAGAAGAGAATTTCTAATAACTGTTGCTTATAGGTTCCCCTGGCTCCCCTTTCACTCTCCTTAATGAAATAATGTATTTTTGCAGGTGTGCAATAGCACAAAATGTAGACATTAAAATACCATCTAAAACACCACGTCATGTTCACAAAGAGACCTTTGGTAAAGAAAATCTGTGGATTATGGGAGGGGAAACATGAAGAGTCAATAGGGTTTACAAATTCCCAGTGCATGGGATGATTCAGCATGGGTAATGAGTAAAATCTCTATCCTTTTAAATGAGGAAGCCTCAATGTCTAGTCTTTTATAGAGCCTGGTGAAGGAAGAATTAGCCTATTGGATATGTATTTTCTTCATACTTTTTATTTTTCTCATAGGCTCATATGGTGTTGTATTTCTAACTAGAGATAAATATCATAAGGGTTTTGCTAGCTCCTGACAAGGGCTACATGGCAGGTCAAATTATCCCTTAAATACACACATATGTCCTTCACTCAGGGAGACATATAGGTCACAGCAACCTCAGGCACACCTAAAGGTTGGGTGGGGAAGTGACTGACAGCAGCCTGTGGAGAAGGACTTGAGGGTGATAGTTAATGAAAAACTCAACATGAACTGGAAATGGGCACTCACAGCCCAGAAACCCAACCATGTTCTGGGCTACATCTAAAGGAGCATGGCCAGTAGTTCAAAGGAGGTGATTCTCTGAGGGAAAGAAAGTCATGTCATTCCCTGTTGGGCTAAGAGCTGGACTGATCTAAGGAGTTCAAAATCTGTGGATTGCGGAGAATATCTTTTGTAGATGGGATCAAAAATACTTGATGAGCTTGTTCACACTTACGTACACATTAGGGAGGGGGGATGAAAAGTAATTTAACTTTCTATAAATAATTCCCAGCATGCTTAGATCTGATCCTTCTGGGGATTAAAAACATGTTGGTACTAGTCAAAATGCTGCTAGGGATGACCATCCTCATCTCTACACATTCCCATTTCTGGCCTGTATGAAATCTAAACTGGTTGCTTTCATTATTCTACCTTATAACCTGTGTATCACATTTAATGCACAATTATGACATAAGATTTCTTAATTCCTTAATTCTGCAGGTATTCTTAATTTTCATAGTTCATTAGAAATAATAATAATAATAATAATAATAATAATAATAATAATAAAGCAGTTTTGTAGTTCTTAGTTTCTTCCCTAAATTTCTGTGAACACTTTATCTACTAGTGTCAGGCAGCTCCCATCCCTCCTTCTTCTCCATCTTTCCAGAGCCATTTATAGATATTAAGACCAAAGGATATTGTGGTGGTTTTAAATTTTAGGCTTTGGCTAGGTTTGTTGTTTTTTAGGCCTTCCTGGGAAACAAGTCAGGTGACATACANTTCGCAGCTCGGGGCTGGTCACTTCACTATTTGGGTAATGCAGTGCCTTATCTGTTTTTCCTTGGGTGTATATATAGTACCTATAGAGTACCATTTGAGTTATCCCTCTTTCCCTGTATTTGCCTGGTATTCGTGTAGTGTGCATATAGTACTAAGTTCCCTTTTCCTCCTCTGTAAATAAATATATATATATATCTGTTCCCCTCACGGTCTGAAGCTTTTAAGATTTCTCTCCTTCCCCTCGGCTTTTTCGCCGTTTTTCTCCCCTTTGGGGGGGTGCTTTTGGGGAAAGGGGTGGGGGGAAGCTGTGCTGCTGCTGGGAAGTTCTGCGCAGTGTTGCTTTGTTTTGGTTTTGCCCAGGGTCAAACTTCCACAGATATCAACTTTTAGCTGCTGGGAGACACAGTCTCCCAGATTTGCCTGTGACTAATAGTCCTATATGCTTCCAATACCTTTCTTACCTGTTTCCAAGCCAAATCCAAGCTATTTTTTCCTGTACACTTCCCCTTTTAGATTTCTGTTTGCAAAGGGAAAGATATCAGCATTTAAGCTGTCTTTACACCTGTATTAAGTTCTCTGTCAGCTGACAGTGTTTTTAGAGCAGCTTTGGAAATGCTGTTGTATTTGAGACACTTTACCAGCACAATGTATGCAGAGAGCCAGAGCTCTCTGACATGATCAACAGTAGGAAGAAATTAAAATGTGAAATTATTAATTAGCATTCCTCAAAATTGAAGAAAAACAGGTTTCCAAATGAAATATAAGGTTTAAAATGAACATAACTCAGTTACTGAACTCAGTGACTCAGGATACTATGTGGCTGATATAGTGAATAGTTTCAAAAAATAAAATCCAAATATAAACTTCATCATTAGCGTCTGAATAGAGTAAGCAGAATGTCACCACCACTCCAGAAGTTTCTAAACTTCTAATAGCCAGAAGCTGTGTTGTATGATTTGTTGAGCAGAGTCAGCAATTCAGGGTACTGAGCTAATGGAACTTCAGTTTGAACCATGTAGATGCACTTCATCTTCCTACCTTGCATGCTGTAATGTAAGCAATTAGTATATTCTTTATTTAATAGAGTCACTGAGCTAGGCACTGTTCTCTAGCTAAACAGGTTTGCTTCCATCCTGAAAAACATTTAATGCCTGTGTCAAATCAAGAATGTGCTGTGCAGAAGTCCAGTTTGTGGCTGGCACTGAATATCTGTATCTGTGTCATACTATCAGCAACCAACTCATATTTTTGGACTGCCTTCAGAGTCTGCTGATGGCAAGCTGTGAACATTTTGCATTTTGCACAGCCATCAGAAGCCTACAGATGTATCTGTAGGTTTCTACATTCATTTAAAGTAATTTAGATTTACTGATTTATTTTTTAAATGCCCTCACCTTATTTCCACACTTGTTGCAAAATATCTCACTTGCAGTAGGTTTAAGTTGCTGAATCCACTTCTTTATCTGCCTATTACATCTTCCCTGATTTCTAGTAAGGTTTTATACTCTGCTCTGTCACACATTTTTAAGTAAGCATATGTTGTTCTGAGTAGGACGTAAAATGTTTCTGCAGTATGACCTCTCCTGTCAATTCACAGCTATGGTAAGAGCAATCTCTTATTTTCTAATCTAAAAATCAAGGGTCCCTTTCTTTGTTCACTGTATACCAAGAAAAAACCAAAAAGGAATATATTTCAAGTGTTTCACTGAATAAGCCATTACCTTGAATAAGGCTTTTGTAATGCCAATGCACTGTGACTCATGTAATTCAGATGTGAAGCTAATACGCTGCTTGAAAATGTACCCGCTGCTGAGATGATTCCTAAACAGGGAGTCAAAGAAGTGATTATTAGATAGGACAAGACATGAGCTGAATTACTGAAATGTGCAATAAAGAGATCTCAGCCTCTACAATTTGCCTGTCAAAAATGAAGCTTTTAATCAATTTAATCAGTATAACAATATATTAGCTCAGCAGCCTGCCATCTCAGCATGTAATTTTAACTATAAAGAACATTCTACAAATACTATAAAGCTTCAAAGTGCTCTTTAAAAAGTCTCTAAAACATAAACAAGGTTTTTAATAGCCTGTGTCAGCAGGACTAGAACAAATCACAGGAATGTAATGAAGACGGTTTTTTTATTTTTTTCCCCAGAAAGGATTCTACAGCCTTTTTCAGATAATCTGACTGCACTCTCATTCTTCTGTGGAGGCAGAATTTAACCTTGATTCATCATTTTCTCTCCAAAATCTCACTATTTTCATGCCTCATGGAACTACTTACACTAATCTTCATTATTTCTCTCAGGGTGCTGAAATCATCCATTCCTAATTCCAACAGTATCCTGGCATACACACTAAAACACAAAGGAATGTTATAAAACAGTATTAAGGACAGCAAAAAAAAAAAAAAAAATCACTTTCAAACTGCACTGTTAGAATAAATTTTCATAGGAAAGTATTACTGTGTATTATCCATAAACTGAAAGAAGATGAAACCATCATTTGTATTTTGCTGGTTTAAAACATTTAAATGAAGGAAATACAATAATTAATTTCCCTCCTGTTTCCAGTTTTCCAATATCTCGCTGTGAAAATTGCCTCCCCAAGCCTCCCACACACATGTCATCACATAGTTGAGAGTGAAGAAACTGAAGGATCAGACGTGTATGCAAGAGGGCTTGACATAAAAAGTAGTATATATAAACACATTTCTCTGCGTGACCGTGAAGGCTTGGAGCTGTATTTTAATGCAGCATGGTCTGTAAATGAACTTCAGGTCCGCATCATAAATATGCAGTTCTCTGTGTCCAGGAGACTGTACAAACTATTTTCTACTCTTCCCCCCTCCAATGCACCTGGCTTACCCCACAATTATGGGAAAGGGCGTCTATGGCTTTAACCTTACATGGTGCCTTTACTCTTTCAGGAGTCAAACAAGGGAGCGCTGGCAGAATCTTGCACAGGATTGGAAAAGTGTTCTGTGAATTGCCCTTCCATCAAGCTGAGTGTGAGAAGAGCTTAATACAAACTAGTCCCTGAAGAAAACTATTTGTATCTTTGTTCTGTAAAAGGAGAAAAGTAATTCTCAGTTCTCAAAGAAGGAGACAACATGTACAATAGGGAAACAGCTGCACTATCACATTTGAGTCTTAGAAGTCTATCCAATTGGAAAAACAGATGTGAATTTGGAATAAATGTGAAGACACTGCTCCCTCAGTGCACCAGTAACAGGGACACAAGAAGGCAGCAGATTAAATCCCAGGACTGTCATTTATACCTAGGAAAAGCATATATGTGAAGTATCGCATTAAAGAAGAGACAACTGCACGGCTGTGAATCAGGCTAATCATCAAAGGGTTTCCCACCAATTCAGTAGTTTTCAACTTTAACAGAAATGTT
The DNA here is from genome assembly GCA_013396735.1 of Grallaria varia. Taxonomy (NCBI): domain Eukaryota; kingdom Metazoa; phylum Chordata; class Aves; order Passeriformes; family Formicariidae; genus Grallaria; species Grallaria varia. Next base: position 56,085 of record VWZG01003049.1, read on the forward strand.
CACAAAAGAAAAGTAAGATCATGGAGGCAAAGTACATAGGACCATGTGTTCTAGTCAGTGCACAGATCACTTTGAACAAGTACTCTGCATATCTAGATGTAGCAACTGCTCAACTTGTAAAGTGCTGTGGGATCCTGGCATGTTTACCACTTCATATTTATAGTACAAGTCAGCAAGTTGCTTTGAGAAACCTCTGATCTTGTCATCAGTTTCATAAAATGGGTTTTTCTAGGGTTCTGTGAATCCCTACAGTTTGTTGATCACTTGCAAACAGATATTAAGGAGTAGTCTGTGTTTCATTTTCTTAGTTCTTTCTTATCTAGCTCTTGTCATATGGTTATATATGAGAACATCTGTCAACATTGGTGAAAACAGCCAGAGTGAATTCTATTCCATGATACCTATAACCCTTTTATAGGACTCTCATGTGGATATTTCATAAATTTCAAGAAGGTTAAACATATTGAACAAATCATTAATTTTAAGGAGTTTGCATGGTCTACTTCTGTTTCAGAGCTTTGCATTGTAAAGTAATAAATACACAAATAAATTTTGGCTAACAGCCATTATTATACAACTGAAAGGGGTAATCAAACCCCACAAGATATTTCTTATTTACATGTTGTATTAATTTGATTTACCATAAACGATGTGTTAGTCCAGTCGAAATAGATCCCATAGCATCAAAACCCACATCTGGTAGGGAATTCTAACATTCTAGGCACTATCTCTTGTAAAATAATCCTTCTATATCTATCAACAGCTAATTATTTTAGACAGCTAATCAATTCAATTATTAGCCAAATATTTCAAATCCTTGGCTTGGGAAATCTTCATTTACTGTAACAAAGGGTACAATTACACAATATGTTCTCTCTGGTGGAGAAATCAGCTGAAGAGCTCCATTCTTCCTCCTTATTTTAGCATTCATTCTCACGCTAATGTTATATTAGTCATCCTTAATACAATTGCTTATGAGGCCACAATGTAAACCAGGTCACTTACATTATTTTACTTTCAAAAAGAAATACCAAAAACATATCTGCATTCCTGTTTATAGCACAGAACAAGTGAGAATACAAAAGATTGTGATGGAGGACGGGAAAGCATTCAGAATGAAAGCACACCTAGATCCTGGACTGCAAACAGCCAAAGGATTTTGAAATACTTGCGGTTCATTTCCCAGGAGAATGCTTTAATCATCTGCATACAAAATATCTGGAAGGAGCCCGATATCAACCTAGTTAGCCATCCAACAGGACTGGCAGTGGCAGGTTAGTTCTTTGGAAAGACTCTCTGTCCTAAATTGACACTCATTTTTTCACTTTTTCATTCCAGTCACAAAATACAAACAAAGCCAAACTTGGCAACACAGAGCTAAAACCACAACTCTCCTTGTTTAACTCAATGTCTAGTCATGAAAGAGTTTGGTTTGTATTTATTCCTTCCTTTACACATCTTTTCTTTCTTCTGGTGCCTCAGAGGTGGCCAGAACAGCAAATACACATTTGGGTTTAATGTTCTCTGTCAAGAGTAATGACTCCCTACTCATGATCTAACTTTTCAGATGCTGCTTGTCGGAGGACCAAATTCTCTCTTCTTTATCTGCAGTGATTAGCTTTTCAACTAAATTTCCATTTTCCATTTTCACTTTTCTTAGGGCCAGGTGTGTAATTTTTAGACATTTTCTGTTCAAGCATTTAAGTTGCCTCCTTGGATCTTGCCCAGATCTTGTGATATTCTTTGAAAAGGTCAAATGAAATGAGTTCTAAAAGATAAAAATCTATCAGACTGAGAGAACTGTTGTGCCCTGAATCCTCCTTTTGGCCATTCTTGTAAATGGGCATCACATTTACTAATCTCCACTCAGCTAGGACCTCACCAGCTTGCCAGAACTGATGATAAATGATGGAAAGTGGCTCTGTGAGACCTTTTACCAGCTCCCTCAGTACTCTTGGGTGAATTACATTTTACCCCATAGACTTGTATGCATCTAAACGTACTATTTACTCCTCTTTACTGACTGTGAGGTGATTTATATTACATACCCTTAAAATACAAATGCAAAAAGTCCTATGTGCAAGAAATTGAGGTCTTTAAGAATTTTCAAATTACACTATGCCATAGCAGAAAAATTAATCTTTATTAGGCTGATTTATTTGCTTGCTTTTAAAGAAAGGCCTAAAATCTAATACAGTTGCGGAAAAGATTGTTGATCAATATTCTTTACTCCTTCTCCATATCAATCTTTCTTTATGTTCTGAATATATTTCTAGTATTTTTCCCATGGGTATTCATGGGAAAACTAGTACAAAAGATACTATAAACTAAGTAGGATCCCGGTAATTGATGTGCAAATGCTAGAATTACTGGACTTTAATTCTCTAGAAATGACAGTAACAGACAAATACGATGTGACTTGCATGTCAGGAGCATCAGGATATAAACAAAGACAAATCTTCACATTAAGACTCAGAAAAGTAATATTCTAAAAGCTATTAGTTATTCCTAGGTACATATTAATCCCTTTAAAATAGATCTACTGGCTTTGGTTTCTATCAATCATATGCCAGCCAACAAATTCTAAGTGTTACATATAGAAAGAGGAAAAAGCATATTACTTTTGCTTTAAAACCTGATATTTAACACAGCTTCTGCATCCCTGCCATTTAATGCTATTCCTACAACGTCTGACCATTTTATGAGATGATCCATTTATTCCTCCTTCCATTCTGTTGAGGGGTTTGAGCAGAGATCAATCCTCCCTGGGATGTGGAGTCATCTGTTTCCTCGGGTCCTGCAAAGTGTTACACAGAGCTCTCCATGGATGTTTGACTCTATTATAAAGTGGCCTCACATTCACTCTGACCATGAGTCTTCAGGTCATTTAATTTAGAACTGTTCTTTCAGTTCGAGAATTTCTTCTCATGTCAAATCTTTCCTTAGTATAATCCGTCAAAGATGATTCTTGGTTAAAAGCTTTGATGAATGTGCCAACTGTGTATATTTTAATGTAATAATAAAAAATTAAAAGTTTTCTGTTATGGGGTAAGAAAAACCCCAAAGCTCGAAAAAGACCGTGTCTAGACATTCCTAAATATTTTTCTTGCCAAAACTGCAAATAATGCAGACTGAACAGCACCTCAGCTAGGATTCTGCTTCAAAATCAGCAATGCAGAGAGAATGCTATTCTCATTTTACAACAGATACATTAAATTTATCTTCATCTTCATTCATACAATCACAGATACAAAGCATGTCCATACCTACTCTGATTATTAATGAAGTCTTCTTCCTACCGACCTAACAACTAATTTTTTCATTGATTTATGAGAAAGGGAAGGCAATCTTCAGCTAAAAAGGAGCAAAATGATATAACATAAGTAGAACATTCCAGTCCCTGGCTGTCCTGCTCCTGACTGGACTGGGACTGATCCTGGCTCAAAGGCGCTGCCCTGAAGTCTTGCACAAGAAGCCCCCATGAGCCCCAAGGCATCCTCACAAATTAAATTAATGTACAAAGGAATTTACTATATTTAATGAATTTTAAAGTTTTCTTGTAAATCTGCTGAATGTAAGTGATTAAATCTCAATATATTTGTTCTTGGATTTTTATTTTTTTGATTTAGCAATAAAACAGTGGACAGTTGTATTGAGGGGGATTTTTCCCAGGCTGGAAGGTTTTGAGTCTTTATCTAACACACTACTTTTAAATGTCGCTTTGTATATTCATGGACATAATGCACTATGTAATGCATCCATAAATTGAAAAACAGATTAAAAAACCCACTCAGATAACATTTGTTACAAATTTCCATGAAATTGTAAACCACAGAAAAAATAATCATTTAAGGATTTCTACTGGAATAAAAACATGTAAATTGCAGAGTGAATAAAATTTTTCTTGTCTGGAAAATAATAAAAAAAGGCAAAAGAGAAAGTTTATCATCACATATAAATTGAGCTAAAGATAGTGAAAAATCCTGTGAAAGAACTGTAATGAAAGCAGACAAAATGATAAAAACATATGCTAATTTGAATTTTTAATAGATCAATGCTAAGGGAATGAAGAGATATTATCTTATATGCAATTTGGTGTTTCAGTAGAGAGAAAAATATTCTCTTCAAATGGGTGAACATGTGATGATTCCCAGCCTGCAACATAACCAATCTAGTTAGCTTAAATATAGGCATAAATATATTCAAATATAATAGGAGTCTTCATATGATGGACTAATGGAATATCACATAGTTAAGAAACTATAAACTCATTCAAAAACTATAAACTCACTCAAAATCCACAGTGTGCTTTCTCCTCTGCAGTATTTATTTTCTTTCTGGCAGGACTGCAACCTAACCACATGTTATGTTAAGTAGAAGAATATATGAATCATATTTATTTCTAAATAATATTGCAAATTATTCTCAATCATTCATCACCAACATAAAGGTCAGACATAAATTCTAACCTAAGTCATGGTTGTACATGTGGTCCAAAAGTTTTGAGAGGACTAATAATAAGGACTACTGGACATCTAGGATAGACAGACGTGACTGTCCAAAACTGAACAACAATGGGTACAGGTATTACCCAGGACATCTGTGTAGAGCAGTAACAGCTCTAAACACATTACTTAGAGAGAGCAAAGTGTACTTAGTGGTCCTTTTCCCTCCGGCCCACTTGTTTATGCAATAAAGAAGCAAGAAACCGTGTTAGAGTTCCACATCTTCTGTCCTTTCTGACTTCTTTTTCCCAGACAGACCCAGCTTTTCCTTGAAGACATTCACGCAGTTCTACTGTAAAACCAAAGTTTATCTTCATATTCAGCTCAACTTACAGAAGTTGTATCCTAGGTGGAAACAGCCATTTGCTTACGTTTTCATTACGATGTATACAAATATATGTTCCAGATTGGATAATCCAAATCAATATGAGATAGCAGTTAATAGGGTTCATAATATGCTAACTGGATTCTAGTCAACACATCACTCAGTAACTGAGGTATTTTCTTTCCTCATCTCTCAGTTATTGTAACCCGATCCTGCAGGCAAAATAACAGATTTAGGAAATTCAGTCTTATGTTTATTCCACTATAAATCAAAAGTAACCTGATGAAATTAGTTTTGCCCATGTGAGATAGGTATGAGAGGACACATAAAAATGAAAACCGAAGGTCTAACTTAGGCAACAAGAGCTTTTCTTAAGTGCATACAGACAGATAAAGAGAAAGCGATTCTTTAGTAAGTGCTGAGCAGGGAACAGCTAAAATACTCCGGAGAACAGGATGCCTTTAGTTTTCACTCTTCTCCATTACATGACATACTTCAGGCTGCAATGCAGTCAATGTGCTCAGATGTCCTTTTCCACAAAATGCAGAATGAAATACTAACAACTATACATAAAAATACATACGGTCAGTATGAGTATACACATATCCATTGTACGTTTACTTATATCTGACATACACATATGCACATCTTCCTTGTGAGGGGAAGAGGAGGGGCAGGCACTGATCTCTTCTCTGTGATGACCAGTGACAGGACCCACAAGAAAGGCCTGAAGTTGTGTCATGGGTGGTTTGGGTTGGATATTAGAAAAAGGTTCTTCCCCCAGAGTGTGGTTGGGCACTGGAACAGGCTCCCCAGGGCAGTGGACATAGCGCAAGCCTGTCAGAGTTCAAGAAGTGTTTGGATGATACTCTCAGGCACATGGTGTGACTCTTGGGGATGGTCCTGTGCAGGGCCAAGAGCTGGACTTGTGACCCTTGTGAGTCCCTTCCAACTCAGTATATTTTTTGATTCTGTGAAAGTAATCTTTTAACCTTATTAAACCAAAAATACAGTATCTAAAAGTCCATAACAACTATTTTATGTGTTTTTGCAGGAGATCTATTCCAGTTCACTTTTATCTGCAATACCTCTATATTGTGGAATTATTCTTAGTACCCACCTATACAAGGAATGACAGAACATTGCATCAACAGTGATAGCTTTACTATAAGTAGTAAATGTTAAAAATATGAATTATCTTCTCTTCCTGACATAGATTGGCAAAAATATTTGGCTTTAAATGAAGTCAATAAGATAGAGATTACTGAATTTTTGAAATAACACCTATTGAAGAATTTTGTTGAACTAATTATTGTGTTACAATATTTAGAATACACTATGCATTTTCCTTTAGAGACAGATGGAGACTTATATATAGGAAAAATAATGCAAGAACCTTCTTTTATCTAGTGTCTGTATCTCTCACACATGAAAAAGCCATAAACATATAAATGACCATGTGATGGAATTTTTAAATCTCTCTCTAACGCCAGTATTAGTGTTATTAATATTAGGACTTTTTGACTCAGTTATATCAACCTAAGGGGATAGATTCTGAATGTACAAATACAACTCTTAATACACATACACTGATGGATGGAATATATATATATATACATCCAAATATGTGTATATTATTTGGAGATATTTGGAGATAGATAGATAGATAGATAGATAGATAGATAGATAGATAGATAGATAGATAGATAGATAGATAGATAGACAGATAGACAGATACATACATAGAAACACATATATTGCATATATCTATGCACTTGTATATTCACACACATACGCATTGATGGATGAAATTTTTGTTTCAGCTCCTGACTGGCCAAGGATTCCTTGGGATTCCGTTTGAGGAAGCTAAACAGCTGAGGATCAAAGGTGCTTTTAAGAAAATAAAACCTACAGGTCAAATGGCCGTACTTGGAGCACAAAGAATGCTGAGGGGAGGAGCACAGATGAAGAACTACTTGTTTTCAGTCATGTCTGATGAACCCAAAAGCTTAGGAACCACTCCAGAGAGTGGATACTGGGAATTATATATATAGTTTTGTTTTATCTGCCTATATGTTATATACAGAGCATATACAGATACAGAGTTCATTATGAGTTAAAATTATTACCAATTGTCGCAGTAAATGATATTTGACAGACTTGCAGAAAGACAGAAAACTCTAGAAGTGGAACTAACATTTTAAGCATACTCACTGAACATATTGCAGCATTCGTTATTATTAATGCTCCAGTACAAAATTAAAATGCATTCCATCATGCCAGAAGAAAGAAATCCCATTTTAACAAAATGGTCGTTAAGTGTCAAGGGTTTGCACACACTCTGAGTGTACAGCCCTCAGACTTGAGAGCATTTACAAGGCTTTGCAATCATAGAGCAGATAGATCTAGAAATGTTTGATGGATATTCAAATGGTATAGAGTTTTGCTTGGAGAGATGCATAGGCAAAACATGAAACAATGTAACCAGAAAAGAAACGTTAGTGCTATGGATAATGAAGTATAACATATTTTGAACAACTCAGATAGGTGTTTATTGTAAATTGTTGGAAACACCTACTAATGAGGCCTAAAGGGCAAATTATTGAGAGAGGAAAGCTGAAAATGTGTCTTTCAGGGAGCCAGAATTGAGATGAGTTCTATTCTGAGATGGAAGCTCTGCTTCAAGTCTGTCCCCCCATAAAACTGCTAATTAAAGTGCTAGTTGCTATTTTTCTCATTGCCATAAACTTAATAGCAAGCAGATAGTTTCCATTAGTTCATTTCAGTAACAACAGTCATTGAAAAGCTACAGATTGCAATGGCTTTGAACCACCTATTAATTTTGTTGAGTTCTGTACAACTGATTAGACCCCAAAGAAAGGAAAACTGCAATGTAGATCTTAATCACTCATTTCTTATGATGACTCCTCTGACTTTAAAACCAGGCCCCAGATAAAACTGGCTTATTTCCCACTAAGCAAAAATATGTTGCATCAATTAAGCAAATTTGGGGAAAATAACAATTAATGTCTTGTTGATTGGCTCACTCTTAGCTACTAATACTTGGCAATACCCAAAGAGCTACATTTGCAATAAACATTTTGACAAGTGCTAAGAGGCAGTCATGAAATTTCTTCCAAATTCCTTATCTGGTGCACACATCTGGTCATGGAGAGAGCACTGTATGGGGATAGCATTGTAAACATTATATATCCACATGTAACAGTGTCTGGCAGATGATATAGGTAAAGCTGTGCAAATACTGAGAACACAGCCCAGCTGTGGCAGCTGTCTCCGCGAAACCTGAAAAACAATCTGATCAAAATACAGGGACAAGTCAGCTGCAGATTAGAAGAAAGAGCTTGAAAGACAGCAGAGATGCACTTGCAGCCCAGAAAGTCAAATCATGTCCTGGGCTGCATCAAAAGAAACATGGACAGAAGGTTGTGGGAGGTGATTTTTCCCACAGCTACACTTTCATGAAGCCCCACCTGGAGAACTGCATGCAGCTTCCAGCGTAGGAAGGACATGGACCTGCGGGAGTGGGTTCAGAGGAGGGACAGAAAAATGATCAAAGGACAACACTGTCTCTCCTGTGAGGAAAGGCTGAGTTGGGGTTGTTCATCCTGGAGAAAAGAAGGCTCTGGGGAGACCTTATTGTGACTTTTCAATATGTAAGCAGAGTGTTTGAAAAAGATGAGGACGAAATTTTTAGCAGTGCCTGTTGTAATAAGAAAAGGGACAATAGTTTTAAACTAAAAAAGGGTTGATTTGGATAAGATATAAGAACTTTTTTTACAATGAGAGAACTGGTACAGATTGCCCAGTGAGGTGGTAGATGCCCCATCCCTAGAAACATTCACAGTCAGGATGGGGTTTTTAGATACCTTATCTAGTGAAAGGTGTCTCCGCTCACTTCAGGGTATTTGGACCGGGTGACCTTAAAAGGTCACTCCCAACCCAAATCATTATATAATTAAAATGGATTCGTTTACCTCACAGATATTGAGTTTTCTTCATGAAAACCCAGTCTCCCAGCCAGAGAAACTCTCGTATGTTCTACCAAATGGTACTGGCGATGTGACACAGCAAATGAAGAATGGGTCTAGGGAAAAGCTACTTAATTTCAGCAGCGCTAGTTCCAAGCTCTGAAATTTGACCTGTACTGTTAAACAAGCAGAATCCCTGACATGTCCTATGAACATTTTTGGCCTTCACACTTTGCTCCTGAACCATTCCTAGTACTAGACAGGAGCTGACGTGGGTTAGGAGCCATTAACAACAAAGTTCGAATGCAACCTCCTGCTTTTGCGCGGCAAGGTTGTTTAGTGTTATGAATGTGGTCTGTTCCACATCAGCTGTCCACATCTGTCCTTAGCACGTGAGCACAGTCCCCAGCATATTTAATGCCCAAGACAGAGACAGACTTCGCAACAGACACATCTTACAAGGAGATTATGATTAGATAAAAGGAAAACTTTTGACTATGACATTGGTCAAACATCAGCGCAGGCTACTCAGAGAAGCTATGAGGCCTACCTCCTTGAAGGTCTCCTAGACTTGAAAAAGCCCTGAACAACTTGATCTGCTTTAAGAGGGGAATAGAATTAAATGATGTCCAGAGTTTCCTTACAACATAAATTATTCTGTGATTTTGTGACTCATGTTCTGTTTCAAAATTCAAACTAGTCTGTGTGAACATAAGATAAAGGACAAAACTTTATGTATTAACTTAACAAACATGTCCAGTCAATATATGAATTATATCTGACAAAAGTGTGTGAAAAGGCATGAAAAACCATTAAATTCATAATGCAGCTGCAGAGGAACTGAACAGCTGGTCCATAATGACCAGTTCATAACATCTCTACCACTAGAAAACAGGCCTGCACAGGCAGGATCTTGGGCATGCATGAAATTTTATATGTATACTGTTTAATCTTTTTAAATTGTGACATAAATTAAATTGGTGCCTCTGGGTCCTCATTTTACTGAGCAGAGTTTTCAAAAGTTCTGAAATACTTCAGTAAAGCATGACCCGTTTTCAAAAGTAGCTAACTCAGATAAGAAATATTTCCCACAGGAAGTCAAAATGACCATCATTTTATACATTGTATGTAACACAACTGTATGTGTGTGTCTCTGTGTATTTTCCCCCTACCAATTAATCCCCATGAATTTGTACAAAAAGATTACATATGAATTCCCTTTAATGGTAAAGATAATAATTTAGATTTTTAAGATATAAAACTGAACAGTCATTGCCAGATTTATGTGACTTGAACAAATATAATGAAAATGACAGATAAAGTCTTGAAATTGTATGTCTTGAAATGAGCTTTCTTTCACTTTTATTTCATTATTATTTTTCCATGACATGACATAACATAACTAAAAGCATAGAAACATTTAAGTGGAATTTACATTCCTTATATTAAATTTGTTGTCACAACTTTCTAGACTCTGATCAAATCAAAATACATGATAAATTGTCCCTATCCATGGATCATTTACAAAGGGTACAAAAGTTATTAATGATCATATCACTTGATGCTTACACAGACCTTACTTACATGGATCACTGGCAAAATAAACTACAACAGGAGCTGTGTCATTGCTTATATGACATCCTTAATCTGCAACTTTGCAAATGAACCAAGTCCACATACTCGTGACAAGCATGTTTTTTCAATACTAGCACTGTCGAGGACTGAAAAAACAAAACAAAAAATTAATAAGTGTTACGGAGCACTAACCTCAATTATTTCCTTCCTAATATAAAGACAATTGTAAACAAGATTTCACACACAGAAGATTCAAAAGTTGAATAGTTAAAGAAGCATTTCTTTCCCAGTTTGATAAAAGAGAAGGAGTATGCAACAGCTAAAACAAAGACCTAAAGGCTATGGGTCTAGTAGGAACTGCTGTGCTCTGTGCTGAAGCACTTCAGTGCTTCCAGTTCCTCTGATCAAACTTCTCAGAGTACCTTTGGTTTGGCTTCACTCCAGCAGACCCTTCCTGACTTATTTTCACCCTACATCTTCTTCATTAATTTGAATACCCTTCTTCTTTTACTTTATTTAAGCACTTAGCTAACCACATCCTATAACTTCCCTTTCTGAAATCATACCCCTAGATTGGTGTTGTCTGGCACAATGCTAACATTTCAGTGTTTTGCTTTGCTTCTGTTCTTTCAATCTTCCTTTTAGTATTTATTTGGACTGCAAGAGGGTTAGGAAAGGCACCATACTACCTAATCAATGGGTCCCACTCCTGATATTTAACAAGTCACCAGGAATTAATAATAAAAATTGTGTCCTTTAATAAAAATTTACCAAATATATTGTTTGCAAAACTGGGAAATAAAATCCTCCTTTTGGAAGTGCTAGCTTTGCCATACATGCCTGCAATCAGCTTGACGCAGTTAGTACTATAAAACACAGCCCTTCAGGAGTAACACCAGAAAGGTGGTTCCACCATGAGGAAAAACTGGTAAAAGAAGGTGCTCTGTGGAGAAATAAAACAAACACAGAAGAAAGGAAAATTACTGAATCACCAGAGTCTTAAATAAAGAGTGTACTTTTTATATATAAGAATAAGAAAAATGCATCTGCTAAATTATGTATGAAGCTCATAGGTTTCATACAGAGGTCCAAATTCTAGTCTGTAGGTTAAACCTGATCATTTTCTTCCCCACTCTTTGATTATATGGCTTTAGAAAAGTATTATGCTGCCAAAGAGGATTAAACTGGATTTGAGATCCACGGCAGTCCTATTATTTCAGGCATTTAGAAACAGCCTTTTGTTTTCTTTCGGCATTAAGCAAACTGACAACCTTCAACTTACCCTTCCTGCTGTGGTACACTGTGTAATGTCTGTAGGCTACTTAGCTGAGACTGATTTTCATTTTCAATGTTACAGAGGAAGACTATGAACTTTCAGTTAAAGCTTATGTAAAATATAGCTTAGTCTATCTAGCAATGTTAATCTTGGCCCCATTCCAGCAAAGCTCTTAATATTTCTTAATATTCTCATTACATTCAGCAGAAGAATTCAAAATCAAACAGATACATAAGCACAGATCCAGTTAAGGTTTTCAGCGTTATCTGTGTTATAACATTGAAAAATGTAAGAACAAAATAAAAAGCACACTGTAAATCAGGAAGAATATAAGAAACATTTCTGAGATTAGGTTAAAAACAAAAGAACACATGAGTTTAATTTTTATTCTAATTAATATAACTTGGATAAAGACTTAAACTAGAGCTAGTTATATACTACTGATACTGATCTTTGCTTGAAATGTCTCTCTCTCATCCAGAGAATCAGAGGGCTTCCAGTGAGTAATGCCAGGCTAAAGATCTCTCCAGATACCTCGGTTCTGTATTGAAAAAAGGCCAGAGACTGAGGTCAACACTGGACCATATTATCCTTAGTGCCTAATTGTTAACAGCACTTCCTGGCTCCTTATTTTAGGAATACTCCAACTTGCAGTCTCCAAGACAAATTTCTTACAGGGGTGGTTAGTCCTAAGCATTGTGGACCACGGCCAGCTGGCAGCAGTCAGCCTTTCTGCAAAAGATCAATCCCTGGACTTTTATTCAGCAATATAAATGGAACTTCAGCTTCCATGGTTGGGAAATAGCTCAGTAAATTAAGCTCCCTTTGCAAGGTGCCTTGCTAAACATCACATGTTTCTCCTTTCCCGACTTTTTGTCTTCATGATCTCTCTTCTATTGTAAAGGTTGTGAATTCTTTTTAACTGTACATGGATTTCTCAGTCTCTCTGTCTTTCTACAGCTGAAATAGGCTACCATTCTTCTGCCTCCGGTTTGGTAGGGCTCCTGAAAACCTTGCAGGAAAACAAGAGTTCAAAATTGACCATTTCAGGTTTTAAGTAGTCCTTTCTCTCATTTAGGGAGTTACATAACCAAAACCTAAAATTAGAAGTTTGATGCGATCACCACGTTCGGAAATTGTTTTCATTCTTCATGTCATTTTCTTGACTGACTCCCAAAAGTATAAATCAGATCATGCCAACAGACAGATGTTTTAATTTGTTGAATACTGTGTATATTGCATTCTATAGTCCCAGTTAAGTCTTATCAAATGGTTAATGACCTACTGAATGACAGAATAAATTTTCATATTGGCTAAAAAATAAGAAAAAAAAAAAAAAAATCCAAAGCAGGAAGGTAAACTTCTTTGAATGTCCTGATGAGAAGCAACATAATTTCCTTTAAGATATTTCCAATAATCATATATTAGCTACCTCTGCCTGTTAAAAATTCATACATACATTCAGTATTTCTTTCACCTTGCACTGAAAAAAAAGCCATTCTCTACATCTAATTGGACTCTAAGATGTGTAGTTATGAAATTTGTGAATAGATGTTACTGTAGTTTTGAATACAAATTATTTTTCACTGTGCACAGGGAGTAAATATCCTCTTGGGCTGATTATAATTGGAAAAATAATTTGAGGAGCAGTGAGTATACTCAGGAATAGCTGACATGTCTAAATGGAAATGGAAATGAAAATAAAAAGAGATAACCCCAAGTTATTGCTTTTGTCAAAAGGAAAAAAATAAAACATGGAAACAGGGATTTTTAGGGCCTATCACTTATCACCTTGGGAAGAAGGACTTGAACTGCAAGACAGTTAAACAAGTGGAAAATAACTCACTAAATGGAGAAGTCAGCTATCACTTCATTTAACTGATTGGTTTGTAGGCAGAATAACATATTTATCTTTCACTCCCATCAAAGTGAGTGAAAGAATGCTGAAACAAATTCTTGCCATTCAAAATGACATAATGGCAATAGTGGCTCTGCAAAATCATGAGAGATTATTCTGGAGCAATTGCTGGAAAGTGATACATATAATTATGGTAGATTAAATAAACCAGATTTTTCTAACACAAGAAGAGAGGTTTTATGGGTATAAGTGCGTAATGACATTAATTTTCCTCAATTTATTGATTTTATAACATAACTTGTACTTTGGCAAAAGTATACCAATCATGAAAGATATAATATTGACTACCAACAATTGTGAAAGACATCATAATACAGCTAATAGTAATGGGCTTGGTTGTCAAATGTTAAAAAAAATGAAGTTAAAAGAATCAAAACCTAAATATTCTCATTGCTATGAACTTTGCGTGTCGGGAATTTAGTGAAAATAGCATTGCGTATACATACTTCAGAAATTTCCCATGAAGTATCCAAATGAAAATTTATATGTCAGGATATAAAATAAAAAAATGTCAGTCACATCTCTGGATATATATGGGGTTTTTTTTCTTGTCTAACTAAAAGGACAAGCAGCAGCACTTATTTCACTTTCTGAGACTATCTGGCACTAGGTACAACCTGGGATGCCGCTAAGGTTCCTGGAATGTGATATGCAGTGTTCTGGACCATAAAATTTTAACAGAAACATTTTATTTTTTCAAAACACTAAGTCAAAAAGACATAAACACAGCTTATCTACCGTACTGTCTCAAACTGAAAAGGCACAGTAATTTAATTCAGTCCAGCTGATCAGATAGAAACTACAATTCCTTCTGGAAGGAAGATCAAGAAAAGTTTAAGGTCAGATATATTGAGAAAGCCAAACTTCCCAAGGAAAACAAAACTTCCTAAGAAACGTAGAGATATGATGAATCAAGCTACCTAAATTCAGCACACCAAAAGTAATCTTACATATGCTACCTCAAAGTAACAGATCATGAAATGTCTGGTATTCAGGCAAGATCAAATCAGAGAACATAGACTTGTTACTAGTCTTGGAACTCTACAAAAGGAGCAAATACAAGAGATAAGCAAGCGCAAAATGTTCATTCGGTGAATGTTTCTGTCCTCAGTCAAGTAATGATGATTACATTTCAGCTCTGCAAGACAAATATCACCTTGCAGAAAGAACATTGAAATTTGCTCAGGAGTGCCTCCGTTGAGCCAAATGCAGTATTATTATTTCTTCAAAGCAATCAAGATGACAGAGAAAGATTCTGATGATAGCAGAAAGCAAGGCTGTTGCTGCAGGTAGTTTAACACCTTCTGTGATGTGCTCTAACAGTCAGAACAACACATATGCATACGGTGTGAAGCCAATGGTATGCACCTTCTACACATAACAACGTATGTCCAGAAATCCAGAACTCAGATTACTGAATATTTTTGTGTTTGTAAATTTTTAGTTATTAATTTTAAAAGTATTTTTCAGCCATAGTGGTACACAAAAACTACAATAAAGATCAACAGAACAAGTTTCTCAATTTCTTTTATATATAATCACTATTCCTGTTGGGGGACAGGGGAAGATCAAAGTTTCCTTGTCCATCCCACTCTAGCTGTCCTTTACCTTGCTGATCTAGCCGCTAAGCCACCACAAAACAAAAATAAACAGAGGGGGAGGACAGAATGAAAATGGAGCAGATGAAAACGTTTTACTTTATGATGAAAAAGTTGATAACCAACGAAAACAGGTTATGACTTCCCAAGTTCATTTTAGCAAAGCAGATACATCATATAAATGTAGCAATTCATTTAAATATAAATGTATCTGCCACATGTAGGCATTTTCAGAGTTACTGCGGTTTCATATTTCAGAGTTACTAAAGTTACACATTTTACTCATGCACAGAAATACCAAGACAGCTGTATGCAGCTCGCAGAGACAGGGTCTTCCTGGGGCCCTAAATACGCAAGCAAAACTTCTTTACTCCCTTTCTAGAAGGTCTTCTTTTCTTTGGTTAGCATTTTGCACATTTGACCTCTAACCTAAAGCTTGCTGCAGAAAGACCCAATCACACCCTTCCTGAGTTATGAATCAAACACGGTAAAGCTTTCCTTCTTTAAATTCTGTTATAGCTCATTCATCTTATCTTTGTTTTCACTCTGCAAAAGTATGTTAAGCTTTTTGCAAGCCCCCCAAGACAGCAGAACAGTATTACAATAACATTTGTTGAAAGTTCTCAGAAAGACCTCCTACACTGCAATTCCTAGATGGCTGGCACGTCCATGTGTCAGTTCTTTTAAATCATGAGTCTCGGCAGGTTTTACACACGTACTCGCTCATAATGTGAGTTTGTTAGTGTTTGGGGGCTCACTTTTTTATCACAGATTGACATGTTGTTGAAATTAATCACAGGTTGCTTTCCTTAATGTCTGCTGTGGGAAAGTTGGGTATGTTGGAAATCCTGTTGTGATTTGGGATAAAATATTAATGTCAACACCAGCTGCTTTGTCTTATAATGCTATGTAGAGTTAAACAGTAAGGCAGTGAGTTATATTAGAAGGTTATCCTGGCAAATTACCACACTATTTGTTATATTGTGATACCTAATGCGGATGAACCTTAATTTGATTTTATTTATCTTTCAAATGCAGGCCTTATTTCCAAATAAGGATTACTCTTTTTTACAAGAGGCACCTACCTATGGATCAATGTTTCGTCAAGTGTCCGTGTCCATCCTTATCACCTTTATAGAACCTCATACCAGTAAATCAAACCCAGTCTATTCTGAACGCATTCAGATCAAGCATATCTACACTTCATGACAAATCATTATACTGTTGTGTGAAGTTAACTAAGTTTCTAGTGTATCAAACCTGAGCTCTGTCCTTCAGCTGCAAAAACCCGACAGCACAGAGTTTCAAACGGAAATCATTTGCTGGTGTTTTTGTTCATTTATTTTGGTCCAGATGACTTGTCAAGTGCTGCTGAAAGCTGTCCAATGTTGAAAGAGTTCTAAAAAGAGTGTTTGGAAAAACAAATAAAATTGTTGCGTATTTGGAATGGTGTTCTCATCAATAGCTTTCCCAAGCTACTGTTGATTTAAATGGGAAATAGATCATGCTCTGAGTGAACTAGGGAATAATTTGTTGCCTGGAAGCTAGACTAGGAATAACGGTCAGGCAGTAAATATCATAACTGATGAATATTCAAAAACTGGCAGGGATCAGGATAAGGAGATAAGAGTAAGAGCTGGTACACAGACAAGGAAGCGCAAAATGAGCTGCTAAACCCAGATATATGATCAATTGATCAGCCAGCATATTTATTGAGTAATGCAATGGTATATCTCCAGTTAGACAAACTGGAGGATGTCCAAAAATATTCCCCAAAATATCTAATCTGCATGTATACCCGTGATGGAATACCGTTTGCCCTAAGAAGGCTGTTTTGGGCAAGGACATAGATCAGACAAGGGATAGCTGTGAACAACTGTCCTGTTTTACTTTGTGGGGTTTTTTAAGAAAGCAATAAACAGTCCCAGCAGTGCCATTTCCTATTTCCTGGACAAATACTCTCGTGAAGAAGGATGAGCTATTGTGATCTTTCTTTTGCGTACTGACCCAGACCCTGTTTGCTGCAAACACTTTTAATATGTGTGTAAGTTTGGGTTG
>VWZG01003051.1:0-22220 GCA_013396735.1 Grallaria varia
AGCTATGTATTTTTTCACACATGCGCAATTTTTTCCTCTGTTCTCATGAGCAATTTCACTCTGCAACATTTTCTAAAACACATCACTAAACCCAGAAATGTAAAAAATAAGGAAGCACATTTATAAATCATTGTGTTTAAACTAGAATTTCAAAGGAGAGCAACTGCTATTTTGGAAAGTCATTTTAAAACAAAAAACATACAACCAACAGAATGGAGGAAAATAGGGAGTCCACTGGGCTACAGTAGAAATTAAGAGAGGCATGTGCTTTTGTGGTGTGATGCTTAACTGTGTTATTGCCATACTGATTGAATATAACGCAAATGTAAAATATTTAAATCTGAAACTGCCTTTTTGGTTTGTATTTATCCAGTACTATTCATGCTGGAGGTTAGCATGTGACTGATGGTCCAGACTGCCACCAAATTACTAAGTAAAATCATCAACAAAATTAATTCATTGTTTTTTTTCCAATGCTCTTTCAACAAAGGTTTAGAAACCTTGCTAGTAGAAACAATGACTGTATGCACTCAAAAAGCTTTTTAGCTTGGTTATACTTCAAAATACTGTCTTTGATCCCATTCCTGAGGTGTGTTTTTTCATTATTTCAAATGAGACTTTCTTATCACACTAATAGAAAGGTGGGGAGCCATAAAAACAAGCCAAAAAGACTCAGTCAGAAATTTGTTGCAGATAAGGATTTGCACATTTTCACCATTTGGCTTTTTTCATTTCTAGTCATCGGAACCACTGCAGCAACACTCCCTTTCTGTTATCAAAAATATTTGTATGCATCTTTCTTGGCCACAAAATAGTTTAAATGGGCACCATCACTTTTATCTGATCATTTAGGGGACTGCTGGCTGCTTAGGACAAGAAAGGGAAAAGTTGGAAGCTGTGCCCATTTCCCTAAGGTAAGAAAATAAAAACTGAAGTCAGCTTTTCTTTTGTGATCCTTCTATTGCACTTAGGTTTAGCTTGAAACAGACAAAAACAACTATTGGTCAGCATTGACTCCCCTGTTGTATTCCCACACATATTATTTGCCTAGTACCTGTAATGCTACGGGAGTAACGACTCTCCCATCTAGACAGATCATGTTCTCACAAACAAGAAACCAATTGTGATAAACAACACAGAACTAAAAGAAGCAGAACTGAGTTTACCCACAGTAATTTACCCAAAAGACAAGATAAGGAAAAAGAAAACAAACATAAAATGTGCTACTTTAGTCACCCAAAAATCCTGGATATACCTGTAGCCAGGCACATAAATTCAAGCAAGTTATGGTAAAAATGGGCAAACATTACTTCTTGGTTTTTTGCAGCCTCAGAAAGCTTTAAAGACTCAAACACAAATTCTCTGCTCCTAAAATGTAATTACTGTAATTGTTGTTCTCTCACAGGAAGACAAGTCTCTTATAAAAATTCCAATCAAAAAATAAGGAAAAAACCAAAACCTTTACCTAATTTTGACTTAGCTTTGCATTTAACTTCATTCAAATGTTTTATCTGTTCATAATAGAAGCACACACCTATAATAAACCTGTAAGAATCAGCAAATGCACACTTGCTGATTTGCTTTTTCCTTCCACAGCAAATTCCACTTACAAAACACCAGAACAAAATACTTCTTACATTGTGGTTTTAGGAAACAGGTATGCTCTTCAATATTTAATTGCTAACTTTGATTTACATTTAAAAAATACAGGAAAAAAGCCTTTTTGCTTGGAATCTCTTTCATGTTTAAACAAATCAAAGGAACAGGTCTGTCCAGGTTTTTCAGGACAAAATTTGGGTTTGTTTTACATGTTAATGCAACAGGTAGATGGCTTAGGCTCTGGCCTGAGGTTAGCCTAACTTAGCCGGGTGAGGGAAACTATGGCGTATCACTTCAGAAAACTGCTTGATGAAACTGGTAATGCTGTGAGAAAATGATGTTATAAACAGCCCCATGAGGGATGGTCAGATTTCACAGATGCTGAGAGTAATTGTAGAATGATTGGGGTTGGAAGGGACCTTTAAAGGTCTCACTCCCTGCAGTAAGCAGGGACATCTTCAGCTAGACCAGGTTGCTCAGAGCCCTGTCCAACTTTGAATGTTTTGATGGATGGGGCAGCCACAACTTCTCTGGGCAACCATTGTTTCACCAAATGAGCAAAGTGGCCAAAATTCACAGGTAACTAAACAGGTAACAGTTCTGAGAACCTTCTTGGGAGATGTTGTGTCAGTAACAGCATGTAAGGCCAAGATTGCATATGTAACATTATGAGAAACATCAGACACGGGTTGGGTTTAGCAGATGAGGCAGAAGTAACTAAAGGCAGTGTTTATATAGGAAGTGATGAGGGCAGAGAACAGGAGAATAAGGATGAGAAAAGACAAGTGATGATAAGGCATGCAAATTATTTAGCTGAAGTTGTTCAAGGTAACTGTTAAGCAGCCCCCACACAACTACTGCATTCTAGAGGCCAAAAAAATCAAATCTATTCTGACCATACCAGACATGTCTGAGTTGATTCTGTAGTCTGGAGGAATGGAGTAAGGAGGCCTTTCCCTGGCTAGCAAGGCAACAGCCAGGATGGACTAATCATACATTCCAACAGAACATGTCAGCACCCATTACAGGCCCAACAGCACTTGTATCTTTGGAACATCTGCCTTCCACTACACCTCAACACAAAATCCAAACTGCTTCCCCATGTGAACCTTGGCACCCTATTTCTCTGCAATGACACTTGTCTGGGTTAGGACAGTTCTTATACTACTTTTTGGGCAGGTCTAAAAATAACTTCAACTTTAAAACCAAACAAGACCCCAACAAAAATCAAACATGAGTCCTCATCATACATTTCTGGACTGAATTAAACTGGAGTCTTCAGTTTTCTGGGTTGAGCAAATTTACAGTCTAAATATATAAAAATAAGGATTATAGTGCATTGTAGCAGAGAATTAGTGAAAACCAGAGAAAATGTGCTGAAAATGATGCATCAATGAACTGCATGCCGTGTCCCTTCTGATCCTTTTCCTCGTGCTTCTGAAGAATCACTCTTTTTGTATGGGTAACTTGTGGGTAACTCAGGTAGTCCCAGCATGACTTCCTTCTACCTGAGCAGCTGCGTTTAACTTCTGGGGTTTGCTCTGCTTTGTCAGGGAGATTGCAAGCAGTGACCATAACATCAGAGGTTCTTGCATCCTCAACAATTCTCTGAGTCTACACTCACTCTTTTGGTTCTTTAAGACTAAATGAAATCGTACACACTGAGCTCAGCAAAACAGGTGATGGGATTAGTGCCTATAAATGACCACCAGTATGGTCAGACCTACACAGAAGCCACTAGTGCAACACCTACGTTACAAACTTGCCAGTTCTGATATGACAAGGGTGGCCAGGTACACAGATGCTCTGCTATGGTGTTGTGGCATTAACAGGATCATCTCAGATGATGCCTACATAGACTGCAACCAGTCCTGCCAGTGAGCTGCACACACACCCTACTGTCCCAACCAGATCCTCAAAAAGGGACACAATCAAAATCACAGTAAATTAAGCAGAATACAACTAGACAGGTATCATTTACAATAGTCAACATCTGAGAATTATTTTTTTATATTCTAGTTCACCCTGAAAAATTTGATTTTGGCCAATAACCGAGATAACAAAGACATCTCAGAATGGACCTATTTTAAAATGCATTCTAAAACACATCCTAATCTACTTAGAAAAATAATCTTATTGGAACTCGACTAGATGTTTTATATTCACATAGTTTATTCTGAAAATTAAAGGATAAGCTAAATTAAACACACTCTTAAAATGAACATAAGCAGCTAGTAAAAACTTCCACTGTTTTATATAAATTAGTCAAAACAAAACCACAAAAATAGAAAGCAACACATTACAATTTGTTGCCAATTAGCAACAAAATACACTGTGAGCATACACTATGCATGTACAGTCCAACAAATCACTGCTGTCAAGAAAGTTCTAAAGCTTCTTTTTCAAATACAGAAGATGGCAAACAATTTTTGAGTGGAAGACTGAAAGTTGTTTTCCACACTAACAGCTACAATGTGTATTCATACATTTAAAATAAAATTAACTCTATACAGAAACAGAAAAATGCTGCATGATGTTGAGAGCCTAATTATTTGACTTTTTTTTTTTAATTTTGGCTTTTTCCATGACGAGTTACACTTATATCAACAATTGCATAACTTCCAGTGGCTGGAAAGGCCTTAATTTTCAATTAAAAAATAATTAATAACTTCAAATACTTTATTCATGGAGAATCAACATTTCCTGAATTTCCTGTAAAACTCTCTATTCTAATTAAATACCTTAAATGCTAAGCTTTCTGTTGGAACAGACACAATTATTCAAATAAAACGTGACACCTTTTCTACATAGGATGGTTTTCTATTCTATACAAATGTCCTACATCCTAGTTAAGAGAAACATAATTTAGTGATAAGATCCATGTAAGTAATAATGGAAAACCATCATAAATTTGTTTGTATATTTCTTTTACATAGTGTTTTTTTACAAAAAGGTGAACGTTTCAACAATAGTAACTACTCCAATGTAAGTTTGATTCACATTTCTACTTACATCTTCAGCTTTCGAACCTTGATCCTGTAAAGATTTTTGTAGTTCTTCAACCTGGGACTGAACTTCCAGAAGTCTCTGATTTACCAGCCTAGGAAAGACAACACAGACAATATATGTCTTTCAGAATGAAGCAAACAACTGAAGAGGAAGTCAGATTTTTAGTGTCCAGTGTTTTCAGGTTATCTACACAACAGATACAATATTGTAATTTATTTGCAAAAAAATTTTCAACAGTAATTAGAGCTTACAGCAGTTCCAGAGATTATACCCTATCCAGAACATCCCGACATTCTTCCAAGACAACAAATCACTATACATGAAACAAGAGTTTCTAACAGTAAGTTTTACTGCATGAGAGCTGCTCACCTACTGATTTTTCACAGTTACAGAATCCTATAAACCTGTAGGTTGGAAGGGATGGATCTCCAGAGATTGTCTAAATCCAACCTTCTGTAAGGTGCACTTACAGCAAATTTCTAGGAACCACATCCAGTACTGGGTTTGGACACTTTCAAGCATAAATGTCTAAAAGCCTCTTTGAGCTTCTCTGCTAGAGGTCAGACCTGTCCTCCACATTGTATCTGTTGCCTCTTGTCCTTCCACTGACAATCTCTTGAGAAGAGTCTGACTGTGTATTCCTGACACCTTCCCATCAGGTAGATGCAGATCACAGTATTATCTTCGCTATGCCACCTTTCCTTTGATCTGGACAAACCCAGTTCTTGGTTTAATTCCCCGTATCACGTGCTCTACCTTCCATCATCTTAGCAGGGTTCTGCCCCACTCCTACACATCCATGTCTTTCTTGTACTGGGGAATCCAGAATTATATGTTATGTCCAGATGTGATATCCTAAGTACAGATGAGAGGTAAACAGTTTTCCCAGACTGATTGCCTGCACCTTGCTGAGGACAGTCAAGATCATAGTCAACTGCAAGGTCCCCAGATAACACATCTGACTTTGCTGCCCAGTAGGACTCCAAGCTCCTCCACAGCCTACTGCTTCTAGCCAGGGACAGGACTCCCATCAGCTCATTTCTCTGGACTGCTGACCTCCTCTGAATAACAGCTCTCCCTTTCAGGATATCCATCACACTTCCAAAGTGATACCCTCCCCAGACTTGCTGAGAGTGTCATCCCTCTCATCAGTAATGCTGTTTATAAAGGTGATGGACAGTGCTGGTCCTGGTATTGATGCTTAAGAAACTGATTGCCACTTGGGTTTCATATCACTAACAGTAAGACCATAGACTCAGCTGTCCACCACTGTTCAGCCAATTTTCTACTCACTTTACTGTCCACTAATTCAGTTTATATTTAACCATTCTTAACATAAGGATACCATGGGACACTATGTCAAAGGCTTTGCCAAAGCTAAGCTAAGAATAATTCTCTGTTTACCCTTCTTCACATGTGCAGTCATCTCACTGTCAAGACAATTGGTTAAGTTAGGCCTGATTTGCCCTAAATAAATTCATGTTGACCTTTCCCAACTATTTTCTTGTCCCTCATGCAACTGGAAACAGACTTCAGATGGACTTGCTTTATGAAATTCCCAGAAAGTGAGCTGTGGCTGAGCAGTCTCTGTAGTTCTTTGCATTCTTTTTCTTGCCTTTCTTGAAGGTGAGTTCAGCATTTACCTTTTCCCAGGCTTCACGTCCTCTACCCAATCAAAGGGGAAGATAGATAAAGATTAGAGAGCAGATTCAAAGCTTAGATAGAAAGCAGCCTCACATCAATAACAGCCAACTACTGTGGCATGCTGAGATGCACTGTCTGGTCCCATGGATGTCTCAGTCTAGCAGGGTCAGCTAGAACAGGTTGTCAGGGAACATGTCCAATTGGGTTTTAAATATCTCCAAGGATGGAGACAACCACTCTGGGCAACACAGTCTAGTGTTCAACAATCTTCACAGTAAAAAAAAAAACAGTACATTCTTATATTTAGATGAAAGTGTTTTAAGTTCTGCCTACTGCCTCTTGCCTGTTACTGAGCATCACAGAGAAAAGTATGACTTCATCTCCTTTAGACCTTCCCATTGAATACTTTGATAAGACACACTGATAAGATCCACCCTGAGTATTCTCTTTTCCAGGCTACATAGTCTCTACCCTTCAGACTCTATTCATATGAAAGACATTGCAGTACTGCAATCACATTCTTGTAGCCTTTCACAGGACTGACTTCACTAAGTCCACGTCTATCTTGTTCCCAGGATGCCTGTATTAGACCAGTCAAAAGTATACACCATCATTAGAAAAGTCAATTGAAACAGAGGACAAAACTTCGCACCTGTTTTCTGTCTCCAGTTCATTCTTCCGTAAGTTTGCATCATCAAGGAGGCTTTGCAATAAGGCAATCTTTTCATTGTCAGAACCTTCCTGGTTCAATTTTAACATCTTGTTCTCATGCTGAAGGCGAATGAGTTTCTCCCTGAACACATAAAACATAATTTTGTAGAAAAAAGAATGTCATCCTCTGTAACAAATAAAACAGTTTACCACAGGTAGTACAATTATAGCAAATATCATCTTTACCTATTTAAGGGTGACAGCTGAAAAAACAATCACATCTTCTAACTCCTAAATATAAACTTAATTCAAAGAGCTGTAATTGTAGAAAACAAAAGATAAGGAAGTCACCTGAGTACCCTGCTAGATCTCAAGAGCACAGCTGAACAGATTTATAGGGCAAACACAGAGAATGCAAAACTTGATACCAAGTGAGAATGAAGGCTGTAATCTCAGCTCACTGAACTACTGCATAAACCTGAGCAAGTTACTTCAATCCTGTTGTTCCGTTATCACAGAAAAAGAGTAAGATCATCAAGTCCAACCATAAAATCAGCACTGCCAAGTTCACCACAGAATCGTGTCCCCAGGCATCACATCTACACAGCTCTTAAATACCTCCAGGGATGGTGACTCAAAACACTTCCCTGGGTAGCCTGTTCCAATACTTGACAACCCTTGAATCCAAACAGCCAATCGAAACATTCCCTGGCACAACTTGAGGCCATTTCCTCTAGTCCCATCTCTTATTATTTGGGAGAAGAGACCAACCCTCACCTCACCAAAACCTGCTTTCAGGTAGTTGTAGAGAGCCATAAGGTAACCTCTAAGACTCCTTTTCTCCAGGATAAACAATTCCCCCTGCTCCTTGTATGACTTACTCTCTAGACCCTCCACCAGCTTCACTGCCCTTTCCCAGACACGCCCCAGCACCTCAATGCCTTTCTTAAATTGAGGGACCCAGAACTAGACACAGAACTTGAGGTTTGCCCTCAGCAGTGCTGAGTACAGGGGGACGATCACTGCCCTGGTCCTGCTGGCTGCACTATACAAGCCACAATACCACTGGCCTTCTTGGCCACCTGGGCACACACTGCTGGCACATATTCAGCCAGCTGTCGAACCACACTCCCAAATCCACACTTGAATGACAGGATGCCATCCAGAGGAACACGGACAAGTTCAAGTGGCTTTGCCCCTTCTTCCAAATGTGATATACTCTATTATCCTGAGTTCTAGCCAAAACTCTCTGTACGGCCAAGGTAGCCTTCCTGCCAGCTCATCTTTTGGCACATGGGGACAGCCTGCTCCTGCACCTTTCAGAGTTCCTTCTTGCCTTCCTGGACTCCTTAGCCCTTCACAACTGCTTCCAAGCAACACTGTCAACCAGATCCCTAAACAGGCCAAAGTCTGTCCTTTGGAAGTCCAAGGTGGCAGTTCCGTTGACATCTTTCCTTACTTCTCTGAGAATTGAAAACTCTCATTATATGGTCACTGTGCCCAAGACAGGCTCTGACCATCATGTCACCCACCGGTCCTTCTTTGTTCACACAGAGTAAGTCCAGTGGGCACCTTCCCTAGCTGGCTTGCTCACCAGCTGCATCAGGAAGTTATCTTCCACACAGCTTAGGAACTGCTTAGACTTATCGCTTTCTGCTGTGTTCCATTTCCAGCAGCTGTTTGGTAAGCTGAAGTCCCCTATGAGACTTGCCACTGCTTAGAATACTTCATCTGCCTCTTCATCCTAGTTGGGCGAATATCCTACCAGGATATCTGCCTTGTAGGCCTTCCGCCTGATTCTTACCCATAAACATTCAACTCTATCATTATCATCACCAAGCTCCAGACAACTGAGACACTTCCTAACGTAGAGGGCAATTCCACTGCGGCTCCCTCCTTGCCTATCCCTTCTGAAGAGTTTACAGCCATCCACTGCAGCACTCCAGTTGTCCAAGTTATCTCACCATGTTTCCATGATTGTAACTGTCTCATAGTTTCCCAATTGCACCATGGCTTCCAGCTTCTGTTTGATACTCATGCTGTGGACATTTGTGTAACTGCCTTTCAGCTGGGCTACTGATCCTGCCATCTTTTTGGGGGTGGGTAGAAGCCCTAGTTCCAGTGTGAGTGCTCTCAGGAGCTTCTGTGCTTTTTAATTCGTCAACAACTGTCCATCCTGCTGCATTCATACCCATCTCTTCTCTTAACTGAAATGGCTTTGGGGCCATGCACATAAATATAGGTACATGCTGAATATGCACATCATGGAGCAACCTAAAGGACCTCAATAGCACACTGTCTGTCAAAATCTGGCATGTTGCCACCAAGCTTATCTCTGGTGTGCCTGGTTTTATCCATTTCCCCTTCAAATCTATTGTAAACCATTTTCAATGAGCTCTGCTAACATCTCGAGTCACTTGCTGACTATCCCAGGTGCAACTGACAGGCCACAGACTGAAATACCTCAAGAAATACCCCTACTTGGTCTGCAGGTCCTCTCTAGGGGACCAAGAAAGATGCCGTGTTCTGTAACCATGGCAGAACAAGAGAGCAGTAGTAGTTACTTCTACAGTGGGCTGCTTTGTGCAGTTTCACCATTTATCAGCAGAAGCAACAGCCTGGACCTGAAGATCCGGAAGTTCCAGACATACAGTGGTCACTGCTACTGTCCATATCTACCAAGCAGGCATGGAGGTCAACTTTAGCAGCTGGAAACAGTGTGCACACACACATGCTTAGAGAAAATCAGGATGCACCTTTGAGAGCCCAGAAAAATTGTCCAATTCCAACTCCTGGCCCTTGCACAGGACCATCCCCACGAGTCACACCATGTGCCAGAGAGCATTATCCAAACGCTTCTTAACTCTGTCAGGATTGGTGTTGTGACCACTACCCTGGGGAGCCTGCTCCAGTGTCCAATCCCTCTCTGGGCAAAGAACCTTTTTCTAATATCCAACCTAAATCTTCCTTGTCACAACTTCAGGCCATTCCCTTGGGTCACCACAGAGAAGGATCAGTGCCTGACACTTCTCTTCCCTCTTCCCCTCACAAGGAAGTTGTAACTGCAATGAGGTCTCCCCTCAGTCTCTTCTCCAGGCTGAACAGACCAAGTGACCACAGCTGCTCCTCATACGGCTTCCCCTCGAGGCCCTTCACCATCTTCACTGCCTTCCTTTGGACACTCTCCAAGAGCTTAATATCTTTCTTATATTGTGGTGTCCAAAACTGCACAAAATATTCCAGGGGTGGTTGCCACGGGGCAGAGCAGAGCGGGACAATCCCCTCCCTTGCCCAGCTGGTGATGCTTTCCCTGATGCCCCCCAGGACACAGCTGGCCCTCCTGGCTGCCAGGACACTGCTGCCTCATATTCAAATTGCCATCAATCATTGTAAAGTTTAGTAAAACAATGTACATGTTAACTTACTTTATTTCAGGAGTAATGATTTCTGCTGCTAAACTGTCTGAAGGCTCTTGTCTTCCCAGAGGCATTAATCCTGAGTAAGGAAATTAAAAAAAATTTGCAAGTGCACTACTTATGTTCTCTACATGACAGGAAGTAAACATAGTCCTAGAAGTTTAAAGTTTTAGACTATTACTAGACAATGTAAAATGACACAAAGTTGCAGGTTGCAGCAAGACAGACAGAAAAGCACCATTTCACTTGGAGAATAATCATTATTTCTGGCTTCATCCACTCTGAAGAACTAATTTTGAAGTTTATTTTCTGCTCAGTAGCTTACCTAAGAACTACAAAAAGCTATGCAACATTACACATAGAAAAGAACCAAAACATTAGATGTCATGAGAAAATATCTCTCTAAAAAAAAATTACGTAATTACACAGAAATCAGATATACATTATAAAAATACCACACTGGGGAAGAAAATAAAATTTCTGATTCACTGAAATAACATCTGAAGCTTTCATTTGCTTAGGGAGTTATGAATAGTTGAAACAGTTTTTCACTTCTGACTTTAGAGGAGCTTAAGTTTATTCTGTGCTAAACAAAGCACAATTAATACTCTCCAGAGGAGTCCTGTAAACTTTAGAAAAGAGGCATTTAATCTCCTTATTTGTCCTTTACCTGTCGTGGTGAGTTGACCCTCCTGAGCTTGCACACACCTAAGCTCTTCAATAGTTTCTTTCAAAGAATCCCTTTCTGTTCTTAATCTCTGAATAATTGAAAAAAGAACAAAGAACAAATATCAGTGATGGCACTACAAATCCATCTTTAACAGTACACACATCACCAAAAGGCGCAGGCTTCCACACTTCAAACAGAATATAATGCAACTCCAGAGGTGACTTTTAAATTAAGGTATCTCAGTCTATTTCATAACAGAATAAATGTAAGTATATATTCCGCATGGACAGTGGGGGTTTTTTTGAGAAGCATTTCTTATTTTACAGGGCTAAAAATAGCAAGGTATAAGCCTACAAAATCAAGATATTGGAGGCATAAAGTTCCAGTACCGGATAGTAAACTGCATCCACTGTGGCCACTTGGCCATTTTCTTTTTCCTCTCATTGCGGCTGATTCCAAGGGAAAGGGAAGTGAATTAAGAGACTACAGGTTTTTTCCCATACCAGGAGTCCAAAGTTTAGCCAGGAGTGAAATAAGGAGGGGGTGAGTACATAGTCAACGTAACAAACTGCTTTAACTCCATTTTGTTTATCTTTCGCCAGTGAAAGTGTGAGCAACAATTCCATATCCCATGCCTCCAGTGTTTCAGCTGGCCTTGCCATGTACCAGCATCTTGGCTATAAAAGAAAACTAACTGCTTAAGACTCAGTCCAAAGAGAACTGTAGAACAGGACTGGACTACCTTGGGATCCAGAGAGATGTGCAATAGCACCAGGCAAATACTCTTTTCAATTTGGCACAAGTCCCCTTCTGGCAAAAAAAGGAGAATCTACAGGCAACACCAAGTTTTTGTCCAGAAGGTTGGCAAGAGCAAAAGTAAAAGAAGAAAGTGGCAACTATATAATGATCCAAATTGTAGTTTGCTCCAAAATTAGACATGTTCAATACTCCTACATGGTCCAGAACAGACCTTGGTTCTGTGTAAGTATGAAGACGTGTTAGATGACAGGCCCTTGCATTTCATTCTAGTAACACTTGATGATCAAATGCCAGAATATTCCAATGACCAGAAAAAGCTATAGGGCTTCATTTGTACAAGCAACTCATCAAATTATCTTAGTACTTATCATACAACACACCACAGAGGTAAAATTCCAAGCTACATAGCTGAAGATATCAAATATACTACCATGTTTTGTCAGAACATAAAGAAAAGGATAAAATCCGTTTCAGTAATTGTATCCAAAATACAACTCACAAGATAGCACTACAAACCTTGTGACATGTGGTAGACTGCCTTACTGTCACAATAGGGAACAGAAAGAGTTGGTAACACAGACAACGAATCACTACATTCATATGATGAGAGACTTCTAGCTATAATCTACTTCTCACAGGAGGATATCCATCCAAAAAAATATACTTAAAACCAACATTCAGCTCAAAAAAATGCTATTTGTGAGGGGGTAAAACGAAAACCTGTATGACAATGGCCTACAATTCAGGTCCTTTGTGCAAGATGAAACAGTCCACCAAGCAATGAATAAAAGCCACAGAGACAACTTAACCACTGTGAAACAAATGAACAGGGAAACCAAAATTCCAATTTAAAAATAAAGAGCAGGAAAAAAAGCCAAAGCGCAGTACAAATACAATTACTACGAGCATTCTAGCCTGAAATGAAGAGCAGATGGAAGTGATGTGAAAGTCAAGTGTTCACTGTAGTTTGAAAGTTTAATAAAAAATGGAAATCAATGACCTATGAACATAAAAGAACTGAAAACTTTCAGTTCAAATGGCATTCAGGTGCAGGGCCTGGAAATTTTGTAAAGAATTGGACATGAAATATAACTATTGAGGAAAAAGCCTACAGAGTTTCTGACAGCAGGATCAATGGACTGATAATTAAACCATGCCTAAGAAACTGCTAACTCGAAGTGCTGACCTTAGCCTCAGGTAGTTTGAGGCACCTGCACACATTCCTATGAAACAAGCCAAAATTAACTGCTGACAGTGTGCCAGAGAAGTCTGAAGGATCAGTCTTGGCAAGAGAGGACAGAGCAATCAATTGCAGAATCACTACCAGTGACACAAGATGAAGGGGACAGATCGGCATCTACCCTTCACGTTCCATGTATCCACAAGGAGCTGCCATAAAAGGTGAGATCACCACAAAGGACATTTCCCTCTACACAACTACTAAACCTCTTGCTACATTTATCATGACTCCCCAAAGAGAAGCATACTGACAGTACCTCAAAGAATGCCTCAGAAAAAAAAATGCAACAGGAGTTTAGTTCTAGGATGATACTGTAGAAATCCTACCGTAGATCGTTTTCCAGAATACATGAAAATGACCCTGGGTATTTATTAACCTCCTCGTGGTAAATAGTCAGGACACTTCATATGCCAAATAGGAATGCTTTTCCTCTTAAAAACGGGTTGCATATGCTTTTGTACAGTCACTTGATTCCATGCTGTACAATTCTTAGGTTTAAAAACAATCTTGTACAGAATCACTAGAAAATTTTAGGTGAAAAAAGACTTCCGAATTTAAAAAGATTGCTAACTGTAATTATCATATCTCTGTGTTAGAAAGGACATTGCTCTCATTACTAACAAAAAAGTAACACCTTGGCACTTACATCTTTTTCTTTTTGGAGGCTGTCTACTTTTTCTTTCAGTCGTTTGCATTCATAATCTAATTTATCAGCTTTCTTGGACTCTTCAGATAACCTGTTTTGTAGTTCAACTGCCTGTGAGAACAAGAATCAACAATGTGTCTGCAAATATTAAAACGAAATACACAAGACAAAGTAGCCAGTTACCATGCACCATGAGTCATGTTGTAAACACGTGAAATAATTACCTACAGGACATTCTAGAAACTACTTTCATCAGTTATTCTGTGTTTCAGCAAAATAAACAGCATTCAAATATTAGGTCTTAGTACAAGTAAGAGACGCAAAAAACTGTGAACTATTTTCAGTACATCTAGAACATGAATTTAAGCTCAAGCAACACCTACAGAAAAAAAAAAGCTATGTAGTTCTATGGATCAAAGAGCCTAGGAAAAGCAGAAAAAACTCCCTGTATTCTAAGAAGCTATTAAAAAGAAAAAAAAACTCTTAAATTATCTATACGTTTTGTTAACTTTATTTCATAAGCCTCACTCAGAATTCAACTACCAGTTTATGTGGCCAGGTAATGTTTCTTAACCTGACATTTCCTAATAATTTCTAATACTTTAACACAAAAATTCAGTCACAGGCTCATAAACAGTCTTCTTTGTTTCAGGGAGAACACTGCTAACAAAGCCACATGTATACTTTCAGTTATAGGCAGTAAAAAGCTTTTAAAATTAAGTGAGCAGAAATCTGAAAGCTGAACACAACTGGAGACCAATCAGTGAAGCTTTGCCTTTTCAAAGCTCTCAGCCTTTACTACCAAAGAATCATTCTCAGAACATTAGTGAAGCTCGTAATGCAGAGAGCATGGAAGCAAGTAAGCTCAATAAAGACCGAACTGCAAACATAAATGCTGAATGAAGACTCAGATAAAGACACACAGCTTCTTCTGAAGGAATTCATAAGAAGGCTTTCTCATGGCTTTTAGATTATGGAGGAAGAGATTAACTTTTATTGTGAAGCTAAGCAGTAGCCATATCTGCACTAAGACTGGCCAGTAGTTCTAACTGCCTTTTATTTTCACTGTGTACAGCTACAGAAAAATAACAACAAGGCCTAAAATATGCATGGTCTTAAGTATTGGAGAAGGACTTCGTTGCTGTTGTTCTTAAATTAAAGGTTGTAAAAATACCACAGGCCTGCATTTTCTGACATTAAAAAATTAAAATGTTAGCTAGAAAAATAATTAATTTTTCAGATGTGACATCCATTACTGGGGCTATCACAAAAACTGCAGGTATAAAAAAACACATGCAGGCTTTTCACCTGTGACTCTGTCCCTGCTTACAAAATATGTAAATTTTCACCTCCAACGAAAAAAATGCACTAATGTTTGTAATAACTGATGCTATGGCAATGGTATGTAGAAAAACACAGTGGGAAATAAATGGTCTGATTGTCTTGAATCAGAACTTGTGAGAGAATAGAAAGGTATGCATTTCATGGTACTGCAGAAGATTAAAAAAATAAAAATGCCATCACATTTACTAAGCTTTATCTGCATGTGGAATGAGTAAAGCAGGAATTTTGCAACATAGGAAAGCAAGACATACTGTTAAAAATGTATCAGAATGCACAAGCACAAAGGGGCTGAATTAAAATTACAAAAACATTATCGTGGAATCTTCACGTTTCAATTCTTAATGCTGGAATAAAGTTTCTTACAAAAGGCTCCTCCGTGCAGTGGAGATGCAATTTCCTTGCAGATTACTACAGGAGTTTGAAGTTTCAATCAAGCACCTAAATCTGCACAGCACAATGTTTCTAAGCCAAGTAAGTAACTCCTCTGATAGAATCATCATGAGTGGGGTTGGATCCTCCACACACCAGACAAGACACATTCCACTACAGAAGCACAATAGTGCTCAGCAGTGACACAACATCAGAATTCTTATATCTTACTTAATTCTTATAGCTCAGTTGAGGATTCTCTGAAAAATAATTTTGTGGCTTATGATTCACAGGCAGGTCTGAAAAGGAGTCCAGTCTTACAGACACTGACAACAAACACACTGATACTTCATTTTGAGGCACAGGTTAGGTGAAGAAAATACATCTCTCACGGGACACCTGAGGCTTATTCCAGTCTCAGCCAGCAAACAGTTATGCACCAATCAACAGCTCCTCATATAAAATACAGGGGACAATGAAGAAAAGAAGGGGCAGTACAAATTATGGGACCGCCTCTTCCAAAATCCTTATGGTTTGTGAAATAAGAAGAATCAGAGGCAAATGTTGAGGTTACACAACAATATCACATGCTCAGCTGTTCAAGGGACTGAAATATTGGTTGCCTGTAGACGTGGTACTACTCGTGTGTGGAAGGCCACTGCTTTGCACACTTTTCCCTTTGACTGTCTGTTATTTCACAATTTTTCTTGTCCAAGTTCTTTTTTTCTCCTGGTAAAATCATTTGGGCTGTATTTACAATTCGCCCCCAGAGGCTGAAACTAGTTGTCTTGATAAATGAGATGGCAAAGTGCAGGGAAAAGAAGACTATCAAGTCTCAGGGAAACACATTTGTCCTGGGCTTTCAATATAGTTAGTGCCTGTTTCTGTGTTTTATTCTGCTGTAAGCTGACAAACAGGGACCCCTTTGCTGTGACCATTTAGTCAGACAGAAATACAGAGCAGGCACTACTACTTTAATGAACCATGCACTGTCTGGCCTTGTAACAAGAATGCCAGTATGATGTCATGTCCCTGTAACATAGAAGCAGAGAGAAGATTAAGCACATCATCCACCTCTACAGAAACAGCATCACATGGCACTTTGATAAGCAGGAGGATAAACAGATGCCTTTCACTCCAGAGAGTGTGCTGGTGACACATTTTTTACTCTATTGAGTGCATATAAACAACAGGGATGACATGTGTCCTTCTCTCTTCTTAACTGGAAAATTTAGATGTATCAAAAACTAGAACCTGAAAATAAAAAGAGGCTGCATAACCACAGGAATAACCTACCTCAGCTATGGTGCATTCCTCACTGGTGGAAAATTTTAAGCGAAAAGTAGATACTTTTTCTAAAAGACAAGGCTAAAATTCAAGCCCTGCTACTGAATATGAATTAGGAATAATTCTAGAAAAAAAACCCTTAACATCTGTTGATTTTTTAAATGTAAGAAATACTGCTTATTGGCAAACTAACACAAATTTGTAATAATGACAAGAACTGCAGGTAAGGAGGACAAAGGTAGTACCTACAAAACATGGAAGTCTTCTAAACAGAAGGAGGAAGGTTATACAGTTTCTTTTTTACTTTGAGTTATTAGCCATATTAGGAAGAGAAAGCATTGAACAACAGAGTACTATTGCATGAGGCTTGTCCTCACCTGTCTCTTGTATGTTTCCAGCTGACTGCGGGCTGCATTCGCCTTCCTTAGTTCTTCCTCCAGGCTCACAGTATTTTGCATGTACATTGTATTCTTCTCTTCTAAAAGCTTCACTTGACGCCGCAAATCACCCAGGTCTTCCAATTTCTTCTTGTATGACTCTACCTGGCTTTCTAACTTGGCTACTTTATCAGAAGAATGCCTGAAGGGATAATTTGTATTGAATATGAACTCTGAAAACTAACAAAAACTAACAAAGTTAAATGCTTCCTCCTTATTTTTCTTTAATGCAGAATACATTGTGAGACCTAATGGAGAGAACAATAAAGCAATCATATCCCCTTATTATTAATATTTTCACTTTTGAAGTGTCTGCTTTCCTCCTATAACTATTTGTCAACTCAAATTGCTGCTGATGGTGGCACTTTTAGGAGCTATCACTCTTCCTAATACTGCTTTCTTATCTGCTTCTAATCTTAAAACAGTAGTTAAAACAACTTCACTCTCACTAACTTCCTTTCAATTCTAAATTATCTACTATTCTGTATTGTTTGCAAGGATAAAGAAGAAAACTATCTGGCCTCCAACTTACTTAATGAGAGCCAGGTATGAAATCATAAAGATCCATCTCCTGATCAATTTACGCTTGGTGAAGTACCATAGTAGTTTTGGAGTTTGATTCCTTCTTAAAAGAAAACCAACAAACAAAAAAATCCCAAGAAAATAAATAGCAGACTCTGTTCATAACTTTTCAGAATTCTTTCCACCCACCTGCTGCACTGCCAGGACAACAACTGCTCTCACTCCTCAGCCACCCACACCCCTGCTACTAGTACTGTCCACAGTTCCATTTCTGAACCAAGCGATTTACAGACTCAATTTCCGAAGAAAGTCAGGCAATATTCCACTAAATTGACGTGTCAGCTTATGGGACATTGAGGCAAGCCAAATCTATAATCCCCAGTGAAGTGCAGAGCCTCTCTCAGGACAAGGAATCACTCTCTGAATCCGTGCCACTCACACATACAGTTCATGGAATTGCGCAGCCGGATGGATTCATTCCTTGTATTAATGACAGAGGAGATAAAGACAGATAGCTTTGGTAGAAAGCTGCTGGTGAATTAGAAACAGCAATACTAAACTAAGCCTTGCTAGAGAGAATGGGTAACATGGCAGCAAGGCACCAAAACTGAAGGATTATGTTCTGTAGGCTGTCCCACCCTATAAACCCCTAGCATCATCAAATCATGACAACTTTGGATGCTAAAATCCAGCAGCAATGAGAGCTGCAACACATGTTCACAACAGCATTATATGGTGAACAAAAAGCACCACACAAAGTCTAAACAAAGCAAAACCAGAAAAGGAAAGGGCATAGTTTCCTGACAAGAACAGATGCCCAAATCACAATGAAGGTGAGTAGTGAATACTCAAGAGATCAGTGAGTGCCCTGTTATAACCACAAGATTGCACAGAATTGCTAAATTTACTAATAGTTATTGATTAAGGTACACAATAAACAACTATTTTACATAAGCAGAACTCTGTGTTGGTCTGTGTACTAAAAACAAGGACCCAGAAGAACCTTGGCATTGAGAAAATGTTTATATTTAATATTTAAATTATTTAAACAAAATGTAATGTAAATTCGGTACATAAATTAAAAATCAATAGTTAAAAAAGGGTTAACAGAACACAGTTTACCTGAGTACATCTATCTCATCCTTCAAAGACTGAGCCTCCTCCGCCAATGTAGTAAGCTCTTCTGTTTGTTGCCTCAGTTCTGCAATTTCCTTTTCCAGTTCTTCACAGCGTATTCGATAGTCATCTTTGGCAGCTTCTAATCTGTAGAAATGAAGAAAAACATAAAATAATTTCTCACCTTGAGCCACAATTAGCTTTCCTCGTCATCACCCCCTCTAAAAACACATGAAATGGCCTCCTGGTGCAGTGAAGGAGAACAGCTCAATGTGCTTATTCAAAATGTAGAAGCAGATGAACTTTTCTGATGCTTCCAGTTTGATATTATTCTACTTGGAAAATTACAAGGTAATGTATGTTCTCATAAAGACAATCCTGAGGGGTTTTCCTGAAATACTGGTTTTTCACAATGGAAGCTTAAGCAGAAATTTTCCCTTTTCATCTTCGAGTATATATAGTTTGAACATGACATCTTTATCCTAAGATTTTGTTCAGCTGTCCAACTCCTATACCCCTTCAACAACACTGATCTGATTGTCAGATGTTATAAATGCCGTAGAGCTCTCACCAAAGCAGCTTTATTTATTTATCCATAAAGAGCCTGTGCAAAGCCAACAAGTCTGAAAAAACAGGTTATTTAGTTAGCAGGTAAAGAACTCAGATCAAAGTTGGTGGAGTGAACCGTTTGCACACAGCATACATCAGCAAAGCTCCCATAAAGCAGTCAGTGAACAAAGGGAATAAGTAACAGAAACTTTGTCAAAATACTTTCAATGAATCTGGAAGACAAAGTCCTATTGTAATTTTGATTTGAAATTGAAACAAAAACAATTCAGAAATGGAGATATGGGCAGTAGGGAAGAAACGTATTTTATCCATTAATTCAACGAGTCCAAAAAAAGTCTACACAAATGGAGACAAGAGAAAGTCTTAAAGTCATCTAAATGACAAACAACAAAAGACTTGGATCACAACAGACTGGAACTGCCAAAGGACGAAGAGGCAAGTGTGTGAGAAACACTGTTGTACTACAGTAGGCACCAATTAAGCTGCACATGTCCTGCTTGATCCGGTAGTAAGGACCACATACATTGCCATCAGAAACCACATACCATGAAGTTTCATCTAGGAATTCCTACATCTTGAAAACAAAATCAGAATAAACTGCATAAAGAAAAGCATACCACTTTTTATTCTCACTGATTTTGAAAAACACAGCTGAAATGCTTGCATGCAAACAATTTAAAATAATTCACAGAGAGTGTGTGACATACACAGCATCTCAGCATTAAGCTGATCTATTTTTTATGCTGGAGCTTGTAAAGAGGTAAATCATAATGTGTACATCACTGTAAAAACTGTACTACTGTGGTTATACCACTCATTGTATTCATTCATAGCTGCCAGCAGAACCAAAGTATCTAAGTCATATCTATTGCCAGCTACAAATAATCTAAGCTTTTTTACCTGAATGTTTCTTCTTGGAGCTGTTCTAGTTG
Source organism: Grallaria varia (assembly GCA_013396735.1). NCBI lineage: Eukaryota > Metazoa > Chordata > Aves > Passeriformes > Formicariidae > Grallaria > Grallaria varia. The sequence continues at coordinate 20,212 of VWZG01003051.1, forward strand.
TGTCTGCAGCTGCAAGTGCCTACGACCTGCAGGGCTGTTGGGATCTTCAATAGAATCAGATTGATTTAAACGTTCCATCAAAATCTGGTTCTCAGCAAGCAGGCTGCTCTTTTCTTCTTGAAGGGCTGCAACCTGTTGTAACAAAAGCATGGACTGTTAACAGCTCACCAATCCAGCTACAGAAAGAAATACTTTTTCCTGTGCATAATAAAGTAACAACACAACCCACAAACAGAAACATGCAGGCTAAAATAATCACATTTCACAGGAATATACTGTATCATTTAATAGGTATTCAACTGCTCTGTGATGTAACCAACATATTGCAACATTAAGGGCAGATTTATCACACAGAAAACGTAACTATTCTTTAATGTATTTGGCACAAGCCTTAAAACAAAAGTTCTTTGTTATGACACAAAATAACTGCACCATAATAAAGTTTGCATGCTTCCCTGACAAACAAATAAAACTAGCCCTCCACAGTATGGGTCAACTGCAAGCAGGCCTGAAACAAGAACAGAGTCCCAAACATGACTCAGTTTCCACCAATGTTGTGGAAACAGTAGCATGAGGAAGTGCTGCAACTCAAACAACAACTGAAACACAGGTTCATTTATTAACCATGAGCACACAGATCAGCATTAGTTCCAACAGTTACTGAACTGCTTGACAAAAAGCGTGAAATATTCTCCAAAGTAGGGCTGCAATGGCAATGCTTTTCAGGGCTCCCTCTTCACACTCCTCATACCTTCCAGATGAGGTATGACTGACTCACAGCAAGACTCAGTCTAAACCCATAAACAGATAAAAAGTCTTCAGTAACTTCAGACTGGGATTTAACTCTCAACTGAAACTGTTACAGCAGCAGAACTTGTATTAGTTCTGCAACAGTTTTACCACACAGCTCAGACCCTTCCTTCAAAATGAAAAAAAGTTTCATTAGTACGAATCATCTTAATACTGGTAACATTGCATCAAGGTAAGAAAACAATCACATTCATTCTCCCAGCACAAGTGAAGCAAAATAATTACTGTGCCATTTTCATCTCCCTTTAAAAAATTGTTTCCACACTATACTACTTATTTTCAGCTGCCTAAAAGGTAACACATCTTTTTCCCACTTCAAAATTAACAGGGACGCTATAGCAAACTTACCTGCATATCTAACTCATGACATCTCTGCGCAATTTCTTCTTTTGTTGCTAGTGCTTCATTTAATTCTTCTGTAGTTTTCTTCAGCTACCATAAACAACAAACATTAACATCTTCATCACTCTTTGTGATCCATTTAAAAATATTCTGAACTACATGACTGTAAAATTATTTTTACATTCAGATAATATATTGAATTTTTTAAAAACTCAGGCAATTCCAATCTTATAAAGCAAAAAAGAAGCAGATATGATTACTGTTTAGTTTGTGTAGTAGTAAAAAGTAAATGTACCTCAAGGTAATATTTGCTCTTACGTTAGAATTATCATGCCTATTTTATGAATTGAGTCAAAAACATCTGAAGAACCTGGGCCTGAAGAACTCGGCAAATCTCTACGCTGAAAAAAATTGTCAATACCACTTTTCTTTACAGATTCAAAGACTGCATAATTTCAATCTAGTTTTGAAATACACAAAGGACTGGAAGGTGGAATACAGGGAACGGACAGTTAGGGTAAAATCTCTCTACTAAAGGAAGTCACTCTTAGTGCACAACAGGAATACAACTAATATGGCAACAGAGAAGCCTACTCTTCTAAAAATGGGCACTGAATCTTGGAAGCAGTGGTCAATATTCAGATACTTCTCTTCAAGGCTCAATATTCAAAGATACGTGTCTTGCCAGTTTACAAATGAGTGCAGTTAACATAAACCTAGCTACAAGAAAATTGGTCTGATAAAACAGGTGCATGCATGTTATGTATATATATATATGTACTATTGTATTTGATGAAGTTTAAATGGGCTTTCTCAAAGAGCATCGTCATATCTGGTGTATGTAAGTTTATTTCTGA
>VWZG01003052.1:0-19452 GCA_013396735.1 Grallaria varia
CACAACCTCTTCCACCCATTTCCCATATGACTTTACCTTTACTTTTCCAAGACATTGCTATGGATGTTGTCCCCTTTAATAGCAATAACTTTAGCAAGAGGTTGAAAAAGTGTTTCCTTTTGAAAACAGGAATACAGACCCACTCTTACATGTGTTTATGTGAGCCATACTTTTTTGCAAGTAAAGCTTTTGTTCCTCGGAGGTTTTTTAAACAAGTAGAAAACTGAACTTCAAATAAAAATAGAGGGTTTAGGACTCAAGTTGTGCACCTAGTAAATAAGTCCACTGTCTCTTAATATCCTACACTGTTTTGTATTTTCCACATTTAGAATAATTCCCACTTTGCCATGCAAGTTTCTGTGGCACACAGACTCAGCTTCAGCATATACATCATAACATTTATTTAAAGTTATAGAAATAGGTTACTTAATGATGAGTTAAAATCCCTGAATCGGATTTTAAACTTCGCCAGATTTTACTTTCAATGCCATAGGGAGGATCTACCCCATTGAGTCACAAAGCCAAAAATAAACCAAACATAACATTTAAATTATGATTTTGGGCAGCTGAGATGTCTCTTTCATATCTCATTGAGTAATTTGCAATGTAAAACTGCTGCCATAGAAGATCCTCATTCAGTGATTTTTATATGGATCTTTCTATTTAGGGAGAAGAAGCAGAAGAAACCAAGAGCCTGCTCTAGAGGAGGCGTAAATTGGACTATTTCTGCTGAGGACCCAGTCTGGAGTGTCAGAAGCTTTTCTAGTCAAGCTCTGAAAGTGTAGTGTTTTCTTATATGTCCAAAATTATTTAAAAACTTGCTTTACATCTAATTTTTAAACAACCTTCCCACCAACAGGACCTTTGTAGCTGGAACTCTTCGCGCTCACACTGTACAAAATCCCTTATGCGAGCCTACATTAGTGGGGAGGAAATCTTTGCAAACCACCATTCAGAGAGTTTCATAGAGTTTATAATTCTGGAGGGAGCATGATTTGAGTCCCCTTTCTCATCAGGCCACGTGGAAAGAACTACTGGGGAGCTTGAGCTCCCTCGTGAGCAGCATGCCAAGCAGAGACATCCTTGTTTGTTGTTGTTCCAAGAATCTCATTTTTTATGCTCTCCTTGCTGATGAAACTCAGTGGGAGGCTTCAGGCTCAGTGTTGATGACTTTGGTGCCAACACACTTACGCCCTAAGTTTGTTTCTTCATCCTGCTGCTACAGGGACACTCTGTGGAAGAGACACTTCAGGTGGGAGGGCTGTGGCAGGAGTGTAGCCCCTGACGTGTCATCACAGGAAACACAGACTCACGTACTGATGGCAGCCATGTATTGCAGAACAATAGATTATGTTTTTATGACACGGGTTTCTCTTCATAAACTGAAATGCTTATGTAAGTAATCATTGACTTTTAATCTGTATTAGTGGTATAAACGGATTGGACAGAGGCAAGCAAATTTACACACGCTTAAATAAGAAGCTTCCTCAGGGACTTCCCTCTTCTTTGTTCTCCAGCATCAGGTGCATTTCTCTGCCTTTCTCTTGTAACTTTATCTTTATTGATTTTATAATAAACCACATGTTTCAATGATCAGCAATTTTTCAGATACAATGATAATACTTTACTCTTATAGAATAATATTTTGCACTCCTGGCTTCTTCCATCCACGTATCTCAAGCACTTTGCAAGCTTCACTTAATGCAGATCAATTACAGGCAGCACCTCTTTTAATAACTCTGCTTTTCCTTCAAGGGAATTGCATTTGGCAAACCTGAATCATGGCTCAGTGTTAACATAAACACACAAATAATCCAATGCAAACACAAATGACTTCTCTCATTTACAAAAGGCAGCATGGCATGTGGTATTAACCACTAATCTGAGCTTCCTTAGGTTACTTTTTTCTTTTTTTCTTTTTCTTTTTTTTAATTCTCCAGAAATGAAAGTGTGTTCTGCTTTTCCTCTCGTCATTTGTTGGGGTGGAGAAGTTGTCACTAGGAAGCCTGACACTATTCCCACGTCTTCCCATTTCAGCTGTCATCAAGTCCCTGGCAGATGAGGTGGCTGAAGCAGGATACCTCAGTCTCTTCTTCCTCACACTTGGGGTTTCTAGATTAGGAAAAACCACCACTGCTCCACACATTATAAAACTTTTAGCAAGAGGCTAATGAAATGCAAAGCTTTCTATAAGACCAGCACTAGCCTTCCTATCAAATCATCTGAAATATTTATTTGCCCTCTTGAATAATTGATAGGGGCATCAGCTCTCCCGGTCAATTGATTTATTAAGGGACTGTTTGGAATTAAACAGCTTAAAGATATTAGATTTAGCAGCGACCTTGCTTGTTAGCATATTCATTTACCTACGGGAGCTCCCATTAGATATTGTTAATACATGACGTTCCCAGTCACGGCCTGGATCTCCTCAAATTGCATTAACACTGGGCTGTTTAGCCACAGAATAACAGCTTTGATTGAGTGCTTGGGCTTGGTGTAATTAGATTTTCCTAGAAAAGGGGGGACTATTTTAATGCTGTGTGCGTTAAACTAGATATGTCATCAGCATTACTGTAATTGGCAAACAGGAGCTTTGGAGACCTGGCTGTGTGTGAATGCTCGTGTTTATGTCTTGTCCTGCCATTGTCATCGATGCCATAGAACAGCCCTGCTTACTCACATGGGCATGACACTGATAGAAAGTAGCTGGCCACTTTAATAAGCATCCCTTTTAGAATTGGCAGAGAATTCTATACTGAATAATGGGATCAATTTATTGTTAGTTAAAACCGCCAATTATTTCTCATGCTGAAAAGGTCATGCAGCTGGATAATCTATGATGAAAACATAGCATGTGTTGGTGTGTGTGCTCATTCTATGGGTTTGTTAGATATGCAGAACCATGGAATGACTTGAGTTGGAAGGGACCTTAAAGATCATCTTGTTCCAACCACTCTGACACGGGCAGGGACACCTTCCACTAGACCAGTGCCCCATTCCATCTGGCCTTGAACACTACCAGGGATGGGGCATTCACAAAGGAAAACAACCTCTCCACAAAGTGTGACTCTTTGACTCCCCAACTCTACCAAAACTTCCTGGAGAACACCTTTCCACCCTTCTACACCACTTTCAGCAGGGCACAATCCTGCCCATTTCAACTATTCCAGCATGAAATGGAGCAACACAGCAGTGAATCAGGCACTTCATTTTTAATTACATACACCTTGATATAATTAAAGGTGCACACAGGTAATGAAATGCTTGCTATCTGTGTTTAACCACGAGCTTCCTTGAGGGTCAGACAATGCCTTCAGATGCATGTGCATGTAATTGCCACTGGCTTTAAAAAGCTGTGCCTGCCAAAACTCTGTTATAAGTGTACCTGCAGTTCTGTACTGGACACTGCATGGATGGAGCCCAGAGAAGAGCTAAAAATAATAAATAATAGGACATGGGGGAATTATCATAAAACTGACGAAAACACAAGTGTTTGCTGTGACTTAAAAAGGCAAAACCAGAGAAACGTGGCTGGAAGACATACTCAAATGGTCTGTAAAGTTCAGCGAGTGCCCAGCGTGGTCAATGGCAGCATTGTCTCCACCACCAGATTGATTATAAAGATTTAGGATGGCTCATGAAAACGCAGTTGTTCACAGTCAATTCAGGAAGCTAACAACGAGCCTGTGTTGCAACAAGTTTGGAAGCTACTGATGCAATTACAGAGGGCAGGGAATGTATTTATTTATGTGAGTAGACACACATACATACATTAGAACAACTCGCTCAGCAGAAATGGAACTGAAGTTACTACAGCAGAGAAGAGTGGAAGTAAGGAATGTGCTGTGCTCAGGATGCTGGATGTAAAGTAGTGCTGGCAATATGGAAACTTTCAACACGAAACAGAAGAAAGAACACAAGAAAAAAGAAAAAATATGTGAAAAATAATTTTTTTTGCCCCCCTTCTCCCCAAAAATACTGGGAAAGTTTTTGAAATATATACCCAATTATTAAAAAGTCTTGGAATACCACATTCTCATTAACTCTATGATCTCTTTAATGAACAGATTTGTTCTGCCAGTTCTTCAAAAAGTGAGGAATCCAGCCTGCCCTTGTTTGTTTTTTTTTCTTCCAGTGGGACAGAAACGCTGGAAGTGTTGCGAGGTGGTTGGCTTTTTTAAAAAAAAGCCAAATTACTTCATGTGCCAAAGGACCATACTTGGGAAAGAAGAGATTTCCAAGAAGGGTTGTGTGTACAGCCAAAGCAGTAAACAAAAAGGAACAACAGAAGTCATTTGTTCCTGAGCAGGGGCTAAGAGGATTTTAAGTTAGAGGAAAAGACTTGAAGCAATAAACTGGCAGGTGACTGGCAGAGACAGCTGCCTGAACATTTGAAACTGGGCTGAGTTTTGTAAAATGTATTTATTTTATTTGAGCTCAAACACGCACTCATTAGTAACGTGATCCTGCTGCTAAACGCCAGGTCAGGACAAGGGTGCTCAGAGCCAGGGCTTCAGAGTCAGACTCCGGTCCCACACAGGCAAACCAAGACCCGAGAAAGATGACTCTTGGTTACACAAACACCAAAAAAACCCCCAAAAAACAAAACAGCTTTAATTTTCCCCAAACGAAATCAGCACAAAACCAGAATAGAATGACCCACCCTCAGATTTTGACTTGGGCCCAGGGATGTCTTATGTTTGGAGGATCCATGCAAATTGTTTTTCTTGTGACGCTGCATTTCCCAGCTCCAGCTGACCCTGTTGCTTCTCAGCCCATGTATTGCCTTTACGAGGCAAGTTTCTTGGCCGGCAGGCACAGGGGTCATCAGCGTGCAGCAAAAGTTCACCAGAGTTTGCCATGCAAATTTCAAAGTGGTAACAAAAAATAGCTTTTTAGTTTGAAAGCCTCTGGCAAATATTTTGGGGGAAAAACTCGGATTTTTTTAGAGTGGTACTTTGAAAAAACAAACAAACAAACAAACAAACAAAGCAAACACCCTGCAAAAATAAAAGTAAATAAGTCACTCCTGTTTCAGTACTAGAAATCCCAGGAGGATCAGCAAGGAAATCTAATCATAAATGCAAAGTGCAACTGGCAACCTGACTCCCTCTTCTCACTCACAGAGAAGCAAAATAAAATCACCACTATGATTAACAAATAAGTGAGTAGATTTTATTTGCAAACAAATAACAATCTAACAGTTTTGGTATTTTTTAATGGACAGACCTTTTGCTGACTCACATGAAAAATAAAAGGTAAAAGCGTTTCCAGAATCTGGAATTCTCTTCAGAATAACCCTTAGAAAGAGGCACGAGTTCCCACACCACTGATTAAACCTTTACACAATCCCTCTGCACCCAAAAAAACCCACCTTCCCTCACCGACTACCAGAGCACCCAAGTAGTCCCACACTAATAATCAAATAGTCCCATGCCAGCAATCAATTCCGTTCAGTGGTAAAGAAAGCCTTGCTGTAAATAAAAAGTAGAATAAACTGGAACTAATGATTTATCCCATGTTTTCTATGAATTGCTATTCCACTAGGCATGACATTGAACCAGGAAAAAAAAAAAAAGAGAGAGTAGAGGTTGAATAGAAACAGAGTAGAGTTTGCATTCCTGGGCTGATGTTTTATTTAAAAAGGCTATTCTGGTTGCCATTCCTTTATATAAATATATATATATAAGAAAGAAAATGAATATTTTCTGTATATTGCTTTTCTCATTCGTTCATCTCATGTGCAAGAAACTACTCCTTGAAATAACTTGAAGCTTTTTTTTTTTTTTTNGTTTGCATTCCTGGGCTGATGTTTTATTTAAAAAGGCTATTCTGGTTGCCATTCCTTTATATAAATATATATATATANGAATGCCTGAGAGAAAAAAAAACAAAAAACATGTATTCAAGTAACCACAGCAGAAAGCACTGCCCGATCCTTAATCACTGCTTACTGATTTAGGTCCATTTTATTAGCAGGCAGTTCCTTTTCCAGAAAGCCATTTTCTTGGCAGGGAGCACGGAGTATTTGTGGGGGCTGGTCCCTGCCACGGTTGTGCCCTCTGCGTCTGGCCAGCCCGGGAAGGCAGCGGGAGTTTTAGTGCTGGACTTTTGTCTGACAATACTCATCTCTGGTAAGTGTGAATGAGTGTTAGATATAAAGCTGGAGCCTGGATACAAAGGACCCAACAGGGCATAAAAATAATACATATTGCCCACTGTGAGTCCTCTCTCATGGGCAAGGCAGGGGTGGAAGGAGAGAGAAATAGAGAATTTCACTCTTTGCATTGGGAGATTTTCTTGGTTCTGGTTTTGTTTGCAATTTTTTATGTGTCAGAGTAAAAATAATGGATTTAGGGAGAAGGACCTGTTAAAAACCTTCCTTGTTTTAGAACAGTTTTTCCCCCCCTCCCTTCCCTAGTCACTATTTGTCACAGTCAACTACTGAAATCCTCTATTAATCGCTAAATCCAGATAATAGCGGAGGTGGGTTGGCTGACCTGTGAAATTAGGTCTGCATGTAAAAAGGAATTGAACTGTGCGAGCTTTGGAAATAACTCTGTCGGTATTTACATTAGCATTTGAACATCAAAGATCTCCCCTGGGCTCCTGTAGGTGCCTCTAATCCAAGTACCAATCAACCAACTCAGCTTTTCCACCCAGCCAGCCCGGCTTGGAGACCCTCGGAGATATATCCCAGCCAACCAAGAGGCAGGTGAGAAGCTTCTTGCTGGTTGTCAGCCCCCAGGTTTCCATGAGAGTGGGGCCCCAGGAAACCACGCTAACAAAAGAGACGGAAAAAAATCAGCATTTTTATTTCACAGGAGAAACAGCCTACCCACCTCGCAAGCAAGCATGTGCACAAAAATTGTAATTACCATCTTAAAAAGAGGCCTTTAAATACATCAGGCTCAGCAGACTACAGGAAAGTAGAAATTAAAAGGAAGACTAGGAATTATTTCCTTCTGTTACTGCTAGCAATATTGCTCCTGTTTTAAAGAAGCCTTCACCTTAGAGTCCTGTTGGGCTCTGCGTCAAGGCCCATGAGCTCACGTGCAATCCGCATGAACACGGTTGCTGCCATTGCAGCTGCGCCTGCAGGTCTCAAAGCATGGCTGTCACTTAAGCAAGAGTCCCATGGTGACTTGGCCATATGAATATTCTCCTTCCCATGCTACAGATGGGTGAAAAGAGGCCTCAGCAAGCACCCACCACCACTTCCAGCTTCACTCACTTCGTAGAATAGAACAGATTTGGGTTGGAAGGGATCGTGAAGAACATCTAGTCCCAACTCCCTGCTATGGGCAGGGATATGATTTCACTAGACCTGGTTGCTTCAAGCCCCATCCAACCTGACACTGAACACTTCCAAGGATGGGCCATCCATAGCTCCTCTGGAGGCAGCTCCACTGGCTCACCACCCTCACAGTAAAGACTTTCCTCCTAACGTACAACCTAAACCTACACTCTGACAGTTTGAAGCCATTCCCCTTGTCCTGTCAGTACGTGCCTTTGAACAATGTCTCTCCCTGTAGGCTCCCTTCGGGTGCTGGAAGCCCACAATTAGGTCACCCTGGGTCTCCCACACTTCCTGCAGCGGCTCCCTCTGAAGTTCTGATGATTTGGAAGCATTTATTCTCACCTGCCCCAGTTCAATCCCAAGTAATCTATTCTATTCCACTTGACAATGAGTTAAAATTTGCACAAACGTATTTTCAAGAGGAGCAGAAAGTTGTATTCCCTCCCGATTAGCTCCAGCCTCTAAGGGTGTGGGAGTGGGTTGGGAGAAGGGGAGGAATCATTTACCACCATTTGCTAATAGGGTAGGTGAACTGCACAGCATCAAGTGTGCCTTCCTCCTGAGATCCATTCTCACACACATTAGCTATTTAGCTCAAGGAACCCAAGGTGAAGGTTGATCTGTCTTTGGATACTTTAAAGAAAACTTAAAAAAAAAATAATACTGGAAAACAATCTAGGCAAAACACCACAATCACCATATAAAAAAGCTGGCATGAATTTCCTGATATTTAAAAAAAAATCAGCATTTAAGGCTGCGACAGGAATCTCCTACCTCTGGACTGCCCCACCACCTTTTATTATTTATGGACCTTTACTAAATTTACCCGGAGAGAAAGAAGAGGTAGAGAAGAGATCACCTTTAAAGCTCTTCCTTTCTTTTCTTTTCTTGTCTTTTTTCTTTTTTTTTAAATGACAATAGAATTTTTTTTTTCCTAAAGTTGTATTAGGGATTCACTTAAGCAGAAATGAACTGTAATATGCAAATAGTTCTAATTGGACTGCTAATAGAGCGTGTCTCTGTTGTTTTTTTGTAGGGAGTTTTATGCCTATGTAATCAGTGCAGACAGCCGTTAAGTAAATGAAGAGGCAACTAACAATGTCAGAAAAGAGACCGGGCGGTTCCAGCTGACACTACCCTAATCTTCCAGGACCCATTAAATGGCAGTTTCAACGCATTACCTACCATAACATCCTTGAATATCACTGATTTTATTTGCAGTATCAAACATTCCATTTCATGCCCCATTAACAGTAGGAGCCTGGGCTTTTTGACGCAGCTAAACATTTTACTAACTACCTGGACTAAGTAACCAATTAACTTTTGGAGACAATACGGCCAATTAAGCGCGAAAAGGTAAGGCTGTCATCCCCCACTAAAATTGAATTTCCTTTTCCTGATGGCACTTATTGTCAGTGTTCAATTGTTAATGGAGATTTGGTCCCTATTAAAAGGATGAAGCCGAAGGATAATGGGAAAGTTCAGAGGACTTGGTTCCTAAAGAGTAGGTCAGAAAATGTCCCAGTTGGCCACTAATTCAGTCATCTTTCCTTCATGCCAGCTCCCTTACTGGAATAGTATTGGCAATGCAGCTCTAGTCCGACCTACCACGATAATACATTGCGCAATATGGCAGCTTCAGAGACATGCGCACGCACACAGGGGTACTGAGGGAACTGACATGGGAAATAATGATCAAAAATACAAACAAATATAGCTTAGTTGGATTCTGAGAGATGAAATAGCATTCCTCTCACAAACTGAGCTGTTTAGCACAGTGGTGAGCCTTTGAAAGAGCTCTTAAGCCAAGGGAGCAGGCGCTGTCATGGTGTTCACGTGAGTTTCCTTGGCTGCTTTTTGGCACCCTGCAACAGATACACACTTGTGTAGTCTCAAAGTGTTCACCTTCATCACTTACAGGGATTTTTTCTAATCATTTTGCCATCAGGCTGAAAACTTCTGCCTTGTCACCAATACATGAGGAAGCTGATATATTAGATGCCCTCATAAACATGATTTTCTTCCTCAGAGAAAAGTTTAGCGTTGATGCCCTTCTATTTTTTGATGCGAAGAAATACTTTATTTTTTTTTATACATCTACTCTGAGTAAAAACATGTCATCCTCTACCATTGAAAAAGGTTCCTACCTAAAACCATGACAGCAACTAGCTAAGGGGTAAGCTAAACATCTCCCCAAAGACATGGACTTTGTGAGGTCTTCTGTTAAGTAAGTGATCTCAAACACCTTGTTAGAATACCTTTTTTTTATGACTTAGGGAATTCTTATTTTTTCCCCAGAAATGAGCTGAAGGGAGAGGCAAAAGGCAAAAGTCAGCACACAGACAAAGAATGGCACAAATACAGAGGAAGGTGGGTTTTTACAAGCAATTTATAAACAGAAATGCATAGAAAACATTGGCAATAAGCTGTAAAGTTTGTCATGGGTTGACCCTGAAGCTGCTTTTGGGGTCCCCAGCCAGACAAGTCTGTGTGCTTGGCTCTCTGTGCCAGACAGAAGGTGCATGCAGATAATCGCCCACCCCACCCAAAGGAAGCATCCTCTTTGATAAGGATATCACACATCATCCAGGGGCACCTCCTGTCTCAAAGAGGGGCAAGGCAAGCACGGCTGGGGCACAGCAGCTGAGGATCACGTTTTGGCCAAACTCTGGGATGTGGAGCCCCTTTATCTGCAGCAGAGGTACCTGTTGAAAAGTACTATAACCAAAATGCAAGTGCACTACAACCCTTACAAGGAGGGTGGGAAAAAATCATATTTTTGAGACTGAATAAATCCCAACACTGGTTTTGTGGCTTTCCAGACTTCGTGAACATTTCCATCACACAAGACAAAGCTGAAACCCACATTAAGATGCGGGCCTACTCTGCCATAACATATTTAAAGATTAGCCCAGCCACAACAGCTTAGGCTGTTATTAATCTAATCTCCTAAACGCATAGAATATCCAAACAAGAAAGCAAGTGAACTGATTTCTGTCTGCCCTAATAGCAAAAATATGACTTTGGCTTTTCTCTGCAATGCTTTATACCATTAAGCAATTACTTGTGGGCAGAACCCCAGTCCCCTTATTGCTACTTATGGTTTTGGGGGTTTTATTGGTTCACCAACTAAGCCTTCTAATTAAATCTGGTGTCACTAGGCTTTTGTGGCACCCTGGCTCACATCACACCATGGAGTTCTCAATGCGTTTAGGGACTTACTAGCCCAGTTTGAAATGCATAATTCCCAGGTTAACCTATGAAGCAAGGTTTTAAACAGTTACTGAAGCACCCTTGAGATCAGAAAAGTGATTAAGAATAGATTCCATCTCCTTTTTCACCATTATACATCTTCTACTCTTCTCCTAGTTAATGGTCTAGTGCATCAAATCTCCAAAAGAAACAACTGGAGCCTTTTCTGCCTTGCACATCATCACCGACTACTGAAATGCTGCAGAAATACCACCATTTACTGGAGAAAAAGTTTAACTCTCTTAAGTTTTCTTCCTCTTTCATCCTGGCAGAGATCCCTGGCTGAATCAAACACAGCAATCGTTACACTTTAGCCTGCAAGATCTTTGAATTTGTGTTATGATTCAAATATAGACTACCCCAATCCATTTCTGTTTTTAACTTTGGTTTGTGGGCTTTTTTAAGTAAATATATTTTGGCATATTCTCTGCTCCAAATATATAAAGATTTGTAGCTTGGTTACAAAAATGAAAACACATTAATTTTAATTTGAAGAAGAATGTTTCATGAAACTATTTGACTTAATATCAAGTTGTAATGAGGAAAGTTAAGGGAAGAAGAAGATTTTTAAACAAATTGTTTCAAAATATTTAAAACCCTCCCTCTCCACACCCTTGAAGATATATGGAGCTGAGTTAATGGCAGAGCACAGGGGAATCTTGCTCAATGGGAATTTTCCATTATTCTTGACAAAAAGCCCCTAATGCTCATGGGTTCTGACAAAAGCCATAGTTATGAGAAACATATGGCCCTAATAAGGAAGTAAATCTTTGGTTAAAAAAAAACAAACTCTAAATTGCTGTTGTGTAAGTGAGGACAGAACTCGGCTGGGCATCAAGGCTGGAGGCAGCTCTGGCAGTGCTGGGGGCTGCCCAGCCCCTCTGCTCCTCCAGCTCTGGACACACAGAGGAATATGCTCCAACACCCCTCTCCATCCACCCAGGAGCACCAAGAACCATCTCCTGAGCATACACAATTCAGGCTCAGCCAGCAAGAGACAGACACGCAATTCTAATATGGTATTGGCACACACATTCTCATGGAGAGCATCAAGCCCCCTCCTTGGAAACCCAGGTCCCAGAGCTAGATTCTCCCTCTGGAAGAGCTGATTTCTGAGAGAAAACGCAAACCTATCGAGCTATTTGTCATCCATTAACTTTGCTATTGCAGAAACTTTTCAACCTTCCTTTCGCTGTAACAGTCTTTGCTTCCAGCCCTACAAAAGCAAGGGAAAGGAAAAAATCTCTCAGTTGCTTCAGCCCTCAATATATCTCACCTGGTGTAATTAAAACCACCAGCCACCTCTGAGCTGAGTTTGCCACACCTGCAAACTCCCCCAGGTTGGAGTAGTTTATGTAATTAGTCAATACACATAATTTTCCACTTCCCTATTATAAGGCTGCATCTTAGCAAGCGTGAAGTGTGGGAGGAGACAGATTTCATACAGAAATGTGTCCTTTTTTTTTTCCAGACTTTTGGCACAAGGCGTGTAGGGCCTCTGGAGGGTCTGGTTCCCTAAGCCAGAAAATCAGTGTGGACAGTGCTGCTTTCTCCATCAGTGCACTTTATAAACCCTGAGCTCCCTTCCAAGCTTCATTGATAGAGAAACCAACTCTGTCCCTGAAAGATCATGTTGTGGAAGGGTAAGGGCATGCTTTATTCACCCTGTGTTTCTCCACATGTTTCCAAAACTGACCAGTGGTTCATGATGCAGCTTCTTCTATGAACCTACAAAGAAAACATATAAAGCTTAGGTATTGGGTCTGTCTGAAACACCTTGCTCTTGTCTTTGGTGGCTGGATAACATGTACCCCAGGTGTGAAATTCTGGATCAGTTGCAAAAGTACCCCATGACGTGCCAAGAATTTCTTGAGGAGTTATTCTGGTTTGCGCTGTAGATGGTCACCCTTGCTCCCATTCACCCGAGCTCGGATCCTCACCCTACAAGGCACCAGCAGCTCCCTGTAGCCACGTGGATCCCTCTTTACAGGATCAGAGCTTTGCTTTCTTTTACCTGTATTCATTCTTTTTGTCTTCCCACTCCCACTTTCCCTGTGCCACACTCAAACTAGACATGGGACTCACACAGTGGCATAACCTGAACTCCTACCAAGCTGGGATTTTTTCCACTTGGAAACTCCAGGTACAAAATAAACCACCTTATGTGGGGCCGTAGGGTAACTTCTTGCCTGGCTGGTAATTCTCAGTGGTGTAGGGTTGCATGTGTAATTATGGAGAGGTTGGAGCAGGCTGAGGCTGTAAATTCTCTGCTGTCGGCTTGAGGAGCTGGGCACTGAAGCTGCCTGGGCGCATGTTCTTTGCCAAATTGAAGTCGTTCCTCCTCATGACCTTGAAGGAGCATGTTTGTCTCCAGTAGGGAACATATCTCAGGCCTTCAAAATTCACAGCTGGTAAAATACGAGGGAAATTGGAGCTGGGACCCAATAAACACTGCTGTCTTGGGATCCCAGAGAGGAGATGGTTACCTGCACTCAGTTTCAAGTCACTCAGTGCTCCTGAATGTCTGGTTAATCCCTATTTCCCCAAATATGTATTTTTGCTGAAAGGTCTTCTACATAGTTTGCAGACTTACACAATTTACAAGACTCACAGAACCCAACGTTTTGTCCCACCGGTTTTGAATTACTTTCCTTTTGCATCTTTTATTAAAAGCAAAGGACTGGATTTTGACTGCAGCCTGTTAGATACGCGGTTGATTTTAATTCATTGCCAAAGTTATAATTTTGATAGCTAT
Source organism: Grallaria varia (assembly GCA_013396735.1). Taxonomy (NCBI): domain Eukaryota; kingdom Metazoa; phylum Chordata; class Aves; order Passeriformes; family Formicariidae; genus Grallaria; species Grallaria varia. The sequence goes on from VWZG01003052.1 coordinate 13,308, forward strand.
AACCCAAATGAAGGAGGAGAAAACACATAAGGAATTTACCATCTCTTAAAGTAATTTCATTCCACTACTTAAAATCATTACTAACCTCTGCAACACTTAATTAATTGAAATGACTCTAGCTGTGGGAATCTGTGGTGAAGAGGTCTCTAATAGTTACATGCAATTTGACCTGGAATTCAGTTAGACCTGAAAGATACTTGAACAACATTTTTCAAGGAATGAAAAATGAAGACCCTGTTGAATCTGATCAGTTCTCCACTTCTTTTTATCCTGCCTGTTGTTTTCCCTCAGGGATTTGCTGGGCATAGCTCTTTGCCAGCTACTGTACACAAAGCACCTGCCTAAGCACAACTTTAGTTCTGGAAAGAAATATGAAATAACATTTACAAACCACTTGTTTTGTTATTCAAACAACTGAAAAATCAGTATCAATAAGAAAACCCTAACTCCAACCCACTCTAAATTGTCCCTTGGCTGATGAGAATGGCTCAGGTAATAAAGACGACCAGCCCTCTGTGAGACACTCCCTGCTCATTCATATTTATGACAGCAAATTGTGATATCCCAGGCTGATTAATAAAGTTTGTGCTGTACTATATCTCTCAGAAAGGATTCCAACAGTTTTAACCAGCCAGAGTCTCCAGCAAATACACGGGAATTGTTCTATCCATGGCAGAGACGTGACTGATTCAGATACAGGACTCACCTGTATTTACTGGCACCAGTAAGAAAGGACTTGGAGGTGCAGGGGAAACACAACTGAGTTATGTAGGAAAGCATAAAGTAATCATGCAAACTATGTCTGATCAGAGGAAAAGTCCTAATAAATCTTCTTAGTAATTTACAAGGTATGTAGCTAGTTTAGGAGCTACAATCACTCTGATTCATTAGTCCAGATTGCTGTCATACCCCTAAATCCTAAAACTAGGGTGTCAAGGGAATTACAGGCTACTGCAATTATGTCCTGCAATTATTTGTTTTTCCTTATTACTAAACATCCCTGAATTTCTTAAAAGCCAGCTGGTGCTGTGGTCATTCTGCACAGCACATCTAAAGTCACACTGTGCCTTTGAGTCTGTCACAGAGGATAAGGGGGAAAGGAGAGGGCGAACAGTAAAAATCCCAACACACAATTATACTGGATGTTCAGATTTTCCTGGATTTTGCTACGAACCACGTATGAAACAAGGACTTGCAGACAGAGCTGCCTTATCAAAATTAACATTGTACCCCACAGAAAAGATGTCACAGCTGCCCGGTCTGAGAGGGAGAATAATGCAATTATATCAAGGTATACTGAGGAACCATCAGTGCTATAAATAATAATAAAGGGTAAATAATAAAAAAATAAAACAGAAGCCCCAGAAGTGAGATGTTTTAAATGAAAGGTGATGCACTGTGAACTTAACACACTGGCCCTTTAGCCTTTCTGTTAAAAAGGTAATCTGATTGCCATTGATTTTTTTCACCTCTGTTACTAAGAAGGTGATGGAATGGTGTCCACGCAGATGTATTGAATCAGATACTAAACAGAGAGCAACATAAAGAACAATTATCAGCAGTCTTGCCTTCAGCTTGCTGATTATGACATTACTGAAAAGACAAGGTCTTGGTGACTTAAACCAAAATGGAAAAAAAAAAAAAAAAAAATAAAGAGGGAAGAAACTGATACACGTTTACCATCTGTCTGGGTACAGACAGTTCTTTTCCTTTACCAAAAATATGTATTTCCCCTTTGCAGCTTGGTAGGTGTCAGAGTGTGATCAAGCTAATTGGCTTGTTCATGTTACAGAAAATAAAATAGCACAGAGGCAAGGGCCAACCAGTAGTTCAAGGGTTTTATCCTACCTAGAAAATTCTGTGTAGAGAAATTTATGTTTGTTGTTTTGTCTGCCTGAGTATTACCGGGCTTAATTATTGCCTGCATGATCATCAGGCATATTTTCCTAAGGGCTGGGTAATACAGAGACTGTTGCAGGGCTCAGAGTAGCTCAATGGGCTATAAATAGGTGTACCTGTATCCACGTTTGAATGACGTGCAGTGGAATGGTTGGCCGGATTCTCACAGGGCACAAAATGAGAAAACACCATGCACTCACACAGCGCTTGATTTCAAAGCAGTTGGGCCAATTTGCACAGGGTGAGAATCAGGACTGGATAATAGGAAGACTAGTGCTGTAAACTCTTAACCTCGTGGTATTAAATTTCAGTTTGTCCAAATGGCACAGGCTGTTCCACTTGCATTTCCAGAGGCACAATTTTACCTGACCCAGCCTGTGTGAAGAGTACAGCCAAGTAGCTCTGGTGCTTGGCTGCCTTTATGTACTAGCAAAAGTAATGACGCCTAGTATGTAGTATTATTATTTTATGACATCAGCATAGTATGACATTTTCTCAAGGGCAGCCCATATCCCTTGCCCTCCTCCATATTGGCAACCATCACTAATTGACTGTGAAAGTGGAGAATTCAATGGTTTAAGGTGATCCCTTCTCTGAACTCCAAAACAGTTTGTGGATGGAAATCAGCTGAAGCAAAACATTGGTTCAATTACACTGTCAAGGGATATAGCTCCTGTACAACAGAGGAGGTAAACACTTAAAGGAACAAATCCACTACAATGTATTGCTGATATTTTAGTTCTATTTCAGATGTGAGAATCACGTGAATCAATAAAAGCCAGCACTGACATGACCTAACTAAAATAAACCATGATGAGCTTCTGTTGCTGTAAGGAATGAGTGTTACGTGTTTGGTCTGGATGACACCTCAGCACCCTTGCTGGGTTAGCAGCTCCCCTGTCCAGCTGGGGGTACCTTCCAAACTGTGTCACTCACTGAGAATAAGACAGACAACTTTGTCCTTCAAATCAAACCAAAGGGCTAACTCGTGTTCTTTCTTAGATGGAAAAAAACTTACCTAATTTCCTTCGCTGGTTTATTTAGGGAATAAAGTGTTGTCTAATATGAATAAGGAATAGAAACTATTTGTCTATTCAGTGTCCATGTGCATCTGAGTGTGTGTTTTTTACTGTGCAATAATTAATGACACCTTCCAAAGACAGCCTAAAGGACAGGTATGTAAACTGTAGGAATCCAGACAGGCATACCCTTAACTAGGCACTGATACCCTGATTCACCCTCATGGCCCCCTGAACCCTAATTATTGAAGAGTATTTGCTTTTGCCTGTAAGGGGAAGAGCTGTTTGATCAGATACAGATGAGACAAAAATTTACTTTGGCTTAAGCACACCATGGACTGCTTTTCTTAACAGATGAATAGTGGAAAATTAAGTGGCACACTTTCTCATTACTGAGGAAAAGCTTTGGCATCTGTTAATCATCTTATAATTGATATCAATATAAAATTCAATAAATGAAATAGTTGTTTCTTCAAGATGGAGAAAAAACAACTCCTATGCACGTGCAGTTACCCAAGAGCTCAGCATTTTAACTTTCTGATCATCCCTCACAGAATTCAATTGAACATTGGTCCTGAGGATGAGGTAGAAAGCATTAGTCAGGTATTACTCTGAACTACTTTGTAGAACAAATCGTCGGCTGTCCAGGTGAGTGGATGCCCAAGTGCCAACTTGTTTCAGGGCTCCCAACTCAAAGACCATCTCTTCCACAGAAAATCCACCTTGGATAGGGCAGTGTAAGGGCCAAGGCTGCAGCCGGTGTCCTCACCTGAACGTGTCAAAGGGCATAAAATCAGTGTCAGCTGCAAGAAACACAGAAAGATGAAAAAAAGGTTTCACCCTTTCTAAAGGAGACCTGGAGATTGCTAGAAAGGTTGTAGCCCAGGGTGCTGTAGAAAGCAGCAACTTAACCTAGAAGAATTGCAGGAATATTTTGTTAGATTTTTAGAGACTCTTGATATCTGAAAATTGTTATCTTTTCTCCCAGAAGTTAAACACATTTTGAGCTAAAAAAAAAAATATATGAAGAGCTGAGAGAGCGATCAGAACTCCACTAAAAGAGTTATTTTATCAGGTATGAAAGGGAAAGCTGTGTCTGAATTCAGAAGACAACAATGCTCTGCAATATAGGTTTTATTTTGAAACACTGGGGAAAATAGAATACAAATTACTATTCTTAATGAGCTGCTCACAAGCAAAGAATTCACACTATATATCCTTCTGAATCCCATGGAAAAGCAACAGGCTACAATGAAATTTAGAGGGGAAAAAATAAAAAATTAAAAAAATAAATTAAAAAAAAAAAAAAAAAGATGGTCTCACACCTAAACTAATCTGGAGATTCCAGAAAATTACTGGAACCGTCACATGTATAAAATGATTAAATCTCACATCGAGGTTGAGTTCGCCCACATGTCACTGCAGTCTCCATGGGGTGTGGGACAAGTAAACAGCCATAGTTTGCTTAGCTGGCAAAAGCATAAGCAGAGATTTTGCCAACTGAACATTGTTCAGTGAAATGGACTGTTTGCTTGGATCACGAAAATATTCAAAATTGGATTTCAAATCCAGGTCAGATAATTCCCAACAGTTTTGCAGTCAAAGGAACTTTGCCCATAAGTACTGAGGGTTCCATGCTCATAAGAAATGAGCTTTAAACAAAGAACTATACAGTGAATAACTGAAAAAATTGTTGCCTGTAACCCCAATTCCAAATGCAACTGCTGTTTGCCAGTCCAAAGTCAAGACATAAACTTGGACCTGAATTTCCAGCTGAGAAGTGTTTAGAAATGGAGAGAAGAAGAGTTTTATAAGGAAGTTTTGCTTAGGGCATCGATTAAACATTTTTCCTGAATTCCTTCACTTCTCTCTCAGCTTCTGGCTGTGACCAGAAACTTAATTATTGTAATTAAGGCTGGCTATTGGATCCAACCCAAGATGTAAGAGGATATACCGTGTATAAATATATAGTTCTTCTTAATTGTCTTCTATTTAAGAATTTCAAGGTGATTTAAATTTAATCTCATAGCACTTTTGTGAAATGACTATTATAATCTTAGTTGGACAAATAAAGAAACTGAGGTAGAGACAAGATTTATGTACGGCCAGAGCGGAGCTATGAAATAAATCAGGCCCTGGAAATGAGCTTCCTATCATATAGACTTGTCCTTGTTCTTTTTCCATTAGCATGGCTATTTTCTAAAACTTTTCAGCTCATCACCAACAGATTAAAGCAATTTGGGGAATCATCCAAGTCTCTGGACGTGATTTCCAAGTAAAAACAGAGACAATAAGTATAACGAGGCCAAACTTCTACCGACACTCAGAAGTCAGCATTGGACTTGAGTGGAAGGAGAATGCTTGGAAGGAGATGACTCTCAGAGAAATGCCGTCAAAAAGATGAGAAAAATAAATAAAGCACCAGAATGGAAGGGAGAACCTGACCAGAGATAAATGATTCCTCTCCTGAGATGTGTTTTTGTTTTATCGCAATGACCTTTCGGAGGAAAGATGAAGCCAGCCTCAGGTAAAAAGAAATAGCCACATTTCATCTACAGTTAGCCTTTGCGACCTCTGAACTCTGCTTTTCTATCTGAACCTATTTCCATGCCCCATTTCTCCTCACCACAGATAAGAGACTTCCAAGTGCCGGAAAGAAACTTAGAGCTTCCACGCAAAGGTTAGCCAGCGAGCGCCACTGCTCTTTAATTTGGGAAATTATCCCCCCGCGATTTTTAATGCATCCCCCCTCCTGGGTACCACCGGCATCTGATAAACGCTGCCGGAGCCACGGGGACACGCGGCACACGTGAACGTGAGAGGTCGCACACGCCTGTGCGTGGAGGGGCGCGCGCGCGTGCGCGTGTTTGGGCGGCATCTCTCATTATCGTCTCATCGCTTTGCAGCTATCTCTAACACGGGAGTCAAGGGCTTTGGGAGCACACACACGCAAAAAAAAAGAGAGATTTCTAAGAGAGCAGGAGATTGGGCCAGGGTCATCCGAAAGGGTAATTATTGTTAAATGTCAGGTTAACTCTGAAGGCCTCAGCTCATCCAACTGAGAGCAGATTAGCCCAGATGGAGACATTTTCAACACGGTTCTGTCTGACCAATCAGCGACAGATGGGATTAACCAAATACCTTCTCTCATCTGCTTGCTCACAGAAAGGTCAGTTTCTGCTCATTGCTTCCCTTTTAAGATGTGCCTTTCTTTTCTTTTTTTTTTC
>VWZG01003052.1:19483-31127 GCA_013396735.1 Grallaria varia
TTTTTTTTTTTTTTTTTTTTTTTATTTGTGGTGGCTGTACGCAGGAAATCAGGGTTCTTTTATCAGCAAATTAAATATTCAGCATCTAAAACCCACTTTTTTTTTTTTTTGAGAATCAACTTCATTCGCTTTCAAGAGCTCTTTTATCTTTTCTTTCTTTTTCTTTTTTTTTCCTGTAATGCTGCATACAGATAGATAAAATATATATGTAGCTATCAGGCCCCCAGCTTGTGCAAAGTGATGTTGTTTCATGGACTTCACTGGAGGTATATTGATTTCTACCCACTGATAATTTGGCCCGGTATTTCAGCATCATTGCATGACTGCTATAGGACACAGATTATTTTTGCTTGTTCTTTTCTTGTTTTGCCTTCCTTTCTAAAAAGAAATCTTTGGTAATTTTGTTCTCAGCATTCATCTATTTAAGAGCTACAGTTTATGTCTTCTATCTAAGGGGGGGAAAAAAAGCAACAACCCCACCAACAAGTTAAAGGAAAACAAAACAAAGAACTCTCCCTGAAACCAACCCTGGAGTGCTTTAAAAACTAATCGTCTTTTATGTACAGCCTCTTTTCCCAGACAGCTTAAAATAAGTGCAAACATAAAACGCAGGGATAAAATGAACAGAAACAGGAAAAAAAAAATATGCCCAGAACGTAGTTCCAAATAATTTGTCTTCAGATCCCTAGAAAGTTCTTTCACGCCTTAATTACTCTGATTAAGAGGCAGATCCTTTTGGTCTCTTATTAATTTTGTTTCTGGATTTCTGATGTGGGTTCCAGACAAAAATGGCAAGGGCAAAACTACCTAAAAATTTTAGTGGCTGGTGTTGCTGCAACTAACAGTCTAGTAGTGTGAAGGGGCCTTTCCAAAACATATAGTCAAATTCACATCACCTTTAAGATAATTCCCCACCCCCTACCTCCTTTCTATTTCTAGGAGTCTGTAAAAATACATCAGAGTGAAATAACATTGGGCTTTATATGAATTGCCATAGTGAGAGCCTGATCCTGATCACTGACGAAGCTTTGGTATGATTTTTTTCAAGGGAGGTGATCCAACTCTGGGAAGAAAAGGAATATTTCCTCCTGGTGCAGAAATGTTTTCCACCTCTGAGAGAGCTCGCTGGAGAAGTTACAGAGAATGCTGGACACCAAATGTATCTTAAAACAAGGTGGGATGTTGGACCCAGGTGATCTTTAAGGTCCCTCAAACCCAAGCCTTTCTATGATTCTAAGCCTTTCTGTGATGAACAGAAGTGTGGGTTAGCATCCACACAGAAGCTGGAGAAATCCTCACGTTCAGAATGTTTATAATGGAATTGTAGAAGGACATGCAAGACACACAGAAACAACTGAATAAATGGACATACCGAGAAAGGGGTTTATCAAGCCTTTTGCATCTGTTGTTCCCAGGAGCATCCATGCTCCTCTGACCTGCAATCAGGTCTAGCTGAAACTAGAACCTTAAATATGAAAATAATGAAGTGAGGCTCCTAGTCCAGAGCAGCACAAACAATGCAGGGATGTCTCAGGCAAACTGCAGTCTAGCTCTGTACTCTTCAGGGGCTGTACTTTCATCCCCACCATCCAGAGGAGCAGAAAGGAGCTGCTAGGGAGGAATACAACATCACCAGCTTAAATACTTTTCCTCTAAGGTGTTCGGGGTTGCACTCACCCATCCTATCTTTTTCTAGGTTAAAAGGACTATTTTACAGTATTAATTGGAAGGGCTGAAGTGAATAATTCAAATTTCCAGAGCCGGTTCACAACAGAACCAAGTTTTGGTTTCCCTGTTCTGCTCCTTTTTAGCCTATGAATAACAGTGGTTCTCCCCCTGCCACAGCACAGTGGTTCCCTTTGCAGCATATATCCTTCACTCAAGCAGGTAATATCATCAAAATCAATTACTATGTCAATTAAGTAGCCCTGCCCATCATCACCACAAATTAAATGGAACTACTATGCAAGTTGAAGCCATTTATTCATTTAAAATATGTGTCCACCGTTGTGCTATGTGCCAAACCTTTGAGCTCTGCCATGAGTTTGTATCTCGATGCAGCTGGGTTTCCTACATCTTCCTTAAACATAAGGGCTCTAACAAGCATCAGTGATCTGTGAATAATGCAAAGTTTTTACTACTCAGGCATTTCCACATATGAAACTCTAGCTCACCACAGTAACAACAGACTGTTTCTAAGGTAAATCCAACGTTACTCCTGATCATTTTATGGATAGGAACAGAAAAGTAAAGGGTGAAATGATTTGTCCGGTGGAAAATAGTAGGTCAAAGGCAGATTTCGGAGCAGAACCCAGGTGTCTGGAATGGTCGGCTACTTGCCTACCCATTGGACCACACTAATTCCCAAGAAGAGCTCAGCCTTGTTATTTTGAAGCTCACTTTCCTACACAGCTGCTCTTGCACTTCTTACACTCTGCTTCTAGGAAATTAACATATTTAACAACATGTCACATGCAAAAAAATAAATGCCTTTGATAATCATTTGAATCAGGGGTATAGGGAGTCCAAATCCTTTTTAGTATTCAGAGCAAAGCATCTTAGCAGAGATCTACTTAAAATATGACACAGCTTCTCTATGTAATTGTATTAATTTAATAAACCACCATTTCAATAGCATGGAATTTTTTTGCAGAGTTCTGCCAAGAAAAAGAAAAACCTGAGAGAAAGCTTTTAGTAAACTTGGGAAGAACCTAATCTTAATGTCTGACCCAAAAATGCAAAAAACAAATCAGTTTATACATGAATCAAGTAGACTCATACTAGAAACCAAATTCTAATCTACACATGTTTTTTGCTTTGTGTGCATGAAAATTTATATCTATCTATATATAGACATATAGATATATCTCAAGTCAAGCAGAGAAGATTCAGTGAGGTTATGAAAACAAGATTTCACAGGAAACAGCTGAGCTCAATTCTGTTTCCCAAACCTCCCAAGTTGTAAAGTTGTTTAAGAAAATCATATTAATTTACTGCAGAGATAATTTAATAAATGAAAGTATTTGAGAAACTGACCTTCTTAGTACAAATATAAATCATAGGGTTTGAATTCACATGGAGCAGGAACAGACTCCACCACAGAATATTTACAAAAGTGTAGGATGAACTTCGAGGTACAATATGCAACTGGACTCTGTCCCACCCTCTGCTGCACATCTTTTCTTGTCCAGGATTTTCTTCTAGTCCAACTCACATGAGTCTTGCCCAGTGCTGCTTTGCCTGTTATGTCCAAGGGGAAAGAAAAGATCTCTTGTATAAACAGTCTGGTTATAACACTGTTAATACTTTGAGGTCTTCAAGTAAAAAGTGATGATCAATATTGTAACCAGGGTAAAACATGTGTAAAGAAAATGTGGGCAATACAGAGTATTAAAGTATCTATGCTCCATTCAGGACAAAACGTGGGTGAGTTTATCCACATTTTAATTTACTTCTACCAGACTGATGCTACAGCGTGAGTGTAGATCATGATTTTCTACTGATCTTTTATTTATTTTAATAACTCCTTTGCTTAACTGCAAGGCTCGATATTGGGAACTAAAGACATGCTTTGAAAAAATCTTTGGAAACCAAGCTAGGTCCTTTCAATCCATAAATAAAAGTATTTTTGATCCAGGCTCTAATTATTCCCGAACTACCACATTGCATGAGAAAGCTGAATCAAAAATAAGAAGTAGTTATAAAAATGGATATTAAAATCTTGATAATTTAAAGGATACACTCATATGATAAATCAGAATCTTTGTGTTCATGGAATTATATTAGAAAAGCAGACTGATGAATCAGAAGGAGCCATATCTGATTTAAAATGGAAAGTGTGTTCTGTGTGACAACTTTATTCCTTGGAGTGACTAGAAGAGTCTTAGTCCTCTAAACCAAAAGTCTCCCAGTACTAAATAGTTAATATTTATAGGTAACTTTGCAATCATTACTATCAACAGACAAAAAGCTACAATAATCCGATTGCCATCACTTTAACCAAAGCCCGTGTCGTAAACCTTGTAATTTTCTGCTGTCATGCTCAGGCACTTTCAACACATTTAAATTAGAAAGGACTATGCTAATTTTGCTTCATAGCCAGGGTAATTGTTGTAAGACATAATTATCTTTTTTTTTTTTAAAGGATCGTTTTATTCTCCAGAGTTGTTTAAATTCAGTCTCAGTTACTGCTCGTCCTTTCATCCCTACACTGCATTCTGGCTCCCACCTCCATTAAATTATTCTTTTCATCTTCGTTAGCTGGAGACAACTTAACCCTCCTTTCTGATGGACATTTCAGGCCCTGGCATAACTCTATTAAAAGGAGGAAAGTATACTAAGGACAGATCTAGTTCTTTGTTTCCTCCTGACCTTCCTGAAGAGTCATCACAAGGTTTGACATGTTAAGTCATCTTTGATGCCAATTTAAAGTTATAGCCCAGCGTTCAGCCCTCTTGATTATTGATGCACCAGAACTTTGCCTTATATAAGCAGTGGGTTTAAGCTGAATAATACTGAAATACATCTGAGTACAAAGAGAATACGTGGATTTTCCACTCAAATAAAGTCCACCAGGTAGGGTGATCCTGCAGCATGTTCCGGAGACTTTTAGGTCAGGGTATTATTAACAGTTTCAGCTGCAGGAGCAAGCAAGAGGCATAGACTGTGGGTCCAGGCAGCACACGGGTGACTCTGCTAATTGGTCAGGTCTGCTCATTGCCTGCTCAGCCCATTGGCAGGTGCAGCACATGGGAGCTGCCATGCAAACCCCCTGCCTTGTGCTGCAGGTGAGGGTATCACACAGCGTGTCCTCACAGCGCGTACATCGACTGCTCCCTCGTTATCAGCGCCTCTTCCAGGGCACCTGGAGCCAGAGCTAAAGGAAACACTCCTGAATGAAAATACCGGCGATACGAGTTACTGATTAAACGCTGGGGAGTGAATGGAAGCTTTGTTTGCAGTCCAGGTGGACTGACACTGGCACCACGACGTCGCCCGGTGCCAAATGGGAGACCTGAGCACAAAAAGGAGAAACATTTAGGCTTGATGCCAGCAGACCTTGGCAAGTCATATACGCTTCAGAGCATGTCAGCAAGTCAGTTCCTGGGCATGTTAAAAGGCGTGCCTTGGTAATAGAGAATCTGATGCCTCATCAGAGCTTCAAATGTCTCCTATGGGGTTGCTCGGGGGATTTTCCATTAGACAGCTTTTTCTTTCCCTTGCATGTTTTTGCTCTTCTACAAGTTCAATAGTATACAGAGGGGCAAGGAAAGGAATTTCTATCAACAAAGTTATTACAGCAGTGACTGTTACCACATATCAGCTGTCACAGACAGCACTCATTGAGGAGTGTGCTGTAGTGTTGGGTGTTGGTCTGAAGGAATGAGGCAGTGAGGAGGCAGTGCAGTTACCTGACTGCAGGGTTAACCTCTTCTCCTGGTGTCTGTAAAGCAAAATGTTGGTTTGGGTTATGGCAGAATAAGTTCTTGTCCCGCTCTTTAACTTACATGTACATGATCTGGTTTCCAGATGCAGGACCTGACTGTCAGATCTGCTGTCCCCATGATAACCTCACTGCTTCTTTTTCTAGCCTTGCAGTCACCTTCTTATATCTTTTTGTACAATCATTTTTTTTCCCAAGGGGAAAGAAAAAAGAAAAGAAAAATCCCCATAGACTTAATTTTGTTTAGGTTTTTGTGATTTTTTTTTTTCTGTTTGTGTTCCTATACTGTCTTTTCATCATTGCATCTGAACATTTTCTAGTTAGCAACATCACTATCAATCACAACCTGTTTGCTCTTCAATCCTCTCCTCAAGGAAGGACATTTGGGCAGTGGAATGACATTGCTGGTTACAAACCTCATTTTATTGTCAAAGTCAGCAATTCTGCTTGTATGTAATGAAATGATAACTAGATAATCACCAATTCAATTGGTAATTGTCAAATCTGTTTGCACTATTCAAACCTACTTGTACTAATACATAGATAGTGAATATCCATGCCAGAAATCTCCCTTAATCCCATTAAGGATAACTCCATTGCTTTCTGTAGAATGGCTGGACCTTTACAATAGAACCAAACTGAGCTCTTTAACTGCTGTTCCTCCATATACCAGCTGCCTCAGAGGCACATCAGTGACTACAGCCAGGTGAACCCCATGGCCATTGAAGATTTCCCTGTGTTACTGACCAGCTGGTGAAGGACCCAGGATCTTCACTCACTGCAGTTTGATATCTTGGCCACAACTGCATCAAGCTTAGATGCTTGAATGGGGAGAGCCATCAAAAACATCTGCTTAAATGACAAACTAAAATATCTAGGGTTATTTGTCCGTGCCAGCATTGGTGGAGGAAGAGAATGTTAATGAAGGAGAATGTTTCTAATTAGGAACCTCTGGCAGTGGCCTGGGATGAACGAGGAGTGAAAATCGTCTCCCTGGAAGCCCTGAACTCAGTTGTTTTGTTTACACACAAACATGTGGATTCACACACTCACACACACACACACTGGATTTTCAAATGCCACAAGTCATTTATATCACCGTTAATGACTCTGAGGAGTTACATGTGCCATCACCGCTCCAGGCTCTGTGTTCCCATGTTCATATGGCATTTGGGGTTAAGTTCATTCCTACTGCAGTTGTCATGCTGGAAATGCCCAGGGTTAAGCGGAGATGGCTGGGACCAGTGGAAGTGCTGGCTCTTATAATGCTGTACCACACAGACCTTGTCATCTGCCCACTCACAGCCGCCACTTGGGACTGTTGCAGGGAGCCAGACCCCAAATCAATGTTCAGCGCTTATTCCTTCGCTCAGCAGGAGAACTTGAGGTTATTGTGGTTACTGGAAACCCGGGCTTCTCATGAGAAATACAGAAATATTTTACAACAGCCACAAAATGTTCAATTGGATGGTTTCTACAGTGACAGTGATATTCCTCTTTCAAAAGAGCTTCTTCCGTATCCTGGAGAAAGTAGAAGGTTTTGTTTCCGTTCCCTCAACACTGAGATGCCCATGGTGAGATAAGAGTCACTAGAGAGACAGATGGACAGAGCGAGTCATAAGTCATCTCAGAGGTGTGTAACCAGAGACAGACACATTTTCTTCCATCTCAATTCCTTGCTTCCTCTCTTTGACCCCACCTTGATCCCTGATGCTCTGTTGTGTCAGGACACCCAGGGAGGACTCTGGTCATGGACATTTATCAAGCAGCAAATAAACCCTCATGTTATTCGTAAGTGTGGCATTTTCAAGAGGTATCCTTGGTTGTTTAACAACATGCAGTGTTTTTGTAACTGCAGAAAAAGTCCTATGGGCCATTAAGCAATCATTTATTGGTTAAATATCTCCATTCCCAGTAATGAATTGCTATTTTGCAAGAACAAACATTTTCCTTCAGTTTAATTTTCAGATTTTGAGGTCGCAATGGTGTGTGCTCTGGAGAGGGAATAAAGTCTGGGACCATGTCATTAATACACTCCCAACTTTTATTTCCTTCAGCAACTGTGACTAGTCCTCCAGTACATTAATTTCCCTGTTTTTCTTAAGCCTCCAGCCTCTCAAAGAAAAATATGTGTGTCTTTACTACTCTTCTTCTCTGCTTAACTCACTTATCACTGAATATTTACCTACAGTGAGATAAACATTGAATTCCTTTAATTGGGTGTTACAAGTTCTGCCCTTACAGATTTCTGAGTACAGAAGAGCCATGAGGTTATTTTGCTATATTGCTTTAGTTTTCGGTTGTTCGGGTTGTTCCTTTTCTAATGAAGAATTGCAGTTCTGGATTAACGGTCTCAGAAAATTTATTCCCTTGTTTGTTCCACCACAGGGACTCATACAGATTTTGTAAAAGTGTCTTAAGAATAAATCATATTATTCAATCCAGGGGTTTTATGTGTTTTTTTCACTTTTCTGAAGAATGTGCCTTTGAGGATGAAGAACTAGCTCCTGTAACCTCTGTAATCCTTCTTTCCTTTTAGAAGACACTGAATCTAGCCAGCGTCAGTAACTGATTTTTTTTTACCCCAGTGAACTTCATGCTCTGCAGTTTTCCAGGAGCACCTCAGACTGTTCTGTTACTTGAACAAATTATTTTTAGCCTCATGTTGTGAGTGGGAAATCTGAGATACAAAAATCTGAAGTGCTGGAGGCTGCATGGCTGAGGAGGGAACATGACTGAGCAGAAGCCAGATCCATGGTCCAGGGTCTGACCCAACACAGCATGGAGGAGCTGAAAGACTCCAAGACTCAGTCTGAGACATGGTTAAGGATGATGTTCCCAGCTTTTCCTCTACCCACCAAAGCTGTGAGCATTTTTTTAATATATACGGAGTTTGCAATGTCTGGGATCATTATAAAGATTAAGGAAAACGTGGTCAAATGGGCAAAGCAGGTAGCTTTGATTCTATCCTTGGCTCTACCACTGAGTTTCTAGGATGGCCTCTGGCAAGTCTTTTTGTCTTTTTTCTCCTTCAGATTGTTAATTTGCAGTCTCTTTTCTTGCCTGAAGGCACAGTGGGGCAGTGACAGTCTCTGCAAAATGTTAGTCCAGTTCCTAGCATGATGGCTTACTGCATAGAGCAAAAACTATGAGGCACAACCATAATATTATTTTTATTCCACTATTCATTACATTCACTGTGAGCACCATTGTAGCAGCTCTCCCTTTTTTTAATCTTTCTTTTTTTTTTCCCAACAGAAAAAAAAAAAAAAGATAAGTCCTGGACTATTCACGGGGTTTGTATATATGTATTTGCAATTTTAGGGGTTGAAAGGAATAGTTAAGGCAGATGTATGCTATATGGAAGTGAATATGACCCCACTTGCCCCTGCTATTGAAGCCCACCTAATCTTCAGGAGGAAAAAGTGAGTCTAATTTGATACAATTCCTGCTAGAATCAGTGGTGATGGGCCAGGTCTTTGGAGAACCTGCACTTTCCTGGATGTTCATGTTTTAGTTGTGTATGGGAGGACAACAACAGCAAACACAGCACAGGACAGAAGCACTTCAGAGAATCCAGTGTTGTGGCCATGAGGGACATGTTGAGGACAAAGTGGAGTAACTCCAGGCTGATTAATGCATTAGAGTGAGGCACCTGCAACCCAAGGTAGGAACACCAGAGTGAACAAGGTCGGTCTCAACCTGCTGGTTTACAAACAAAATACCTCTAATATCCAATTAAAGCAAATGTAGTAGCAATATGAAGTTTAGTACCCTGCCGCGTTAATACTTGCGAAAAGCAGATTAAAACCCTTTTGGAGATGGTACAAGTATCATTCCCTCCTCTTTCCAGTATGTTCTGCATGTGATTCTGGAGCCTGGATGCAGACAGGGTGACTGGGAGCAAGGCAGGGTCCCTGCCAGAGCCTGGGTGCACAGAGCCTTTCTTGTGCAAGCATATCTGGAATGGGATTCACTGAGGTAACAAGCACAAAAAAAAATACCTCCTTGTTATCAGCTGCCAGCAGGACCCCAGTGCTGTGGAGGAGAGAATTACAAAAAAAAGGACCTGCACCCAGATGAGCTCTTAATAAGCAAGTGCAACTCCAGAGTAAATAGACTGATGGAGCTGTGTGGAGGTGGCACTACCTTAACTCATCGGCTGTTTACTCAAAAGTTATTTTGCTGTGCAAACGAGCACTGGGAAGGCCACCTATTGATTCTCTTTCTTCCCTCTAGACACTTACAATCTATCAAGCATGGAGAGCAAAAGAGAGAGAATGAATCCACACTGTGGCGCAGCAGAAGTTGCTGAGAAGAGGGAAACTCTCCTTTCTGCCATGCTCGGCGAGGATGTTTCCCTGCATTCAGGCAACACATCTGAATAAATCCTCCGCTCCCTATTAAGTCATCCAAAGGGGCAAGAGCCTGTTCCAGCCTCCCTGCTTGGATTTAACCTCAATGGGTTAACTTCATAAAACTGCAGCTCTTTATTCCAGCCTGTGATTTCCCATCATACTTTAGGACCAGCGAACCGTCCCTTCATTGATGGCACCTTTTGGCTTCACAATAGAAGCCAATTTGTTAGAATTCTTCACAGGTCAGGGGCTGCGTGAAGATGTGGAGGGCGCAGCAGTGGCCGCTGGAAAATGAAGTTGTATTCGCTTGGCAAATTATACGTCTGCTGCACTTTATGGGCCTTGATTTCCTTTCCCCTCTCTCTCGCTCTCCCTTCCCACTTTTTTTTTTCCAGCCCCTCCCTTATCCTCTCTTTCTTTTTTTTAAATCGCAGGAGCGTGTATGTGAGCTATCGTCACATATCCAGTTAATGTAGGTTAATAGATTGATTCCAGTGACACGGATCATAATGAACAGTAAATTGTTTTATCTCTTAAGTCTTATTTGGTCAGCCAGGAAAACATATGAGGTAATATGGCTTGGACTAAATGGACCGTATAATAGATCTCCCTCTAAAGAATAAGGACAGGGGTGACAGCGCCTCTTATGATTAATGAAAATAATAATGGTCCTGAAATTGAAATTTTTCTAATTTTTTTTCCTTCTTCTCTCTTGGCTGCCACCAAAAACTTCAGCCAGCAGATGATTTGTGCACAATAACCACCTCTGACTTCTTCCTCAACTCCTAATACAAGTTTGGGGAGTGCTGGGGAGGGAGAGCTGAAGTGGGATGGATGGTTGCATGCACTTCTAAGAGCTTGACTCGGCTGTAGAGTAGCATAAAAATGCAAACTGTTTGCTTTTAACCCTGGGTTTGAAGCAGATGCTTTCAGGTGCTTGTGGCTTACCCAAAATACAGGATTTCCAAATATGTCCAAAGGAGTCCTACATCATTTAGGTGCTTTGAAAATATCAAAATAATGTCTTAAACCTTAAAACACATCTGTTTGTTTATTTACACACAAAGCCCTGCCTTTTTCGCTTGTGTGCAGCATTCAGATTGATTGGTCATTATTTATGAATATTTACACATGCTACTTGCCATAATACATGAATTAGAAGGTTAGTTCTCCAGGTTTGGGCAGAATCAGTTATTTTTTCATAAATTATTTTACAGACCAGTTATTTTTTTCCTAGGGGTTTCACCAAAGTGCTTCCAATTTGACTCAAAAGAGATTTCAAATTAGACTTATGCACATTTCTCTTGAAGAGATCATCAGATGACCTGTCAGACAACATGAGATCTTGTTACTTATAAATAGGTAAACTTTCTCTAATGACTATTAGTAAGAATGGGGAGAACAAACCCAAATGGGATCAGTGGTGTGTGTGCAAGAATCAAACACTGTAACCCAGCATGGCCAGAGTCATGCAAGGGCCCTGGAGAGTATTTGTGCATGTTATTCTCTTGTGTCCTCCAATAAAGCCACAGGTGAACAGAAATATAGCCCTGAATACCAATTTAATCCTCAGTCCTTTTTCCAGGAGATTCATAAAAAGTAAAACAAATGACCTGGAGAACTACCCCATGGAGCATCTTCCTATTATGAGCATGGCAATGTGAATCAGAGTACACACTACATACAGCCAAACCTGGCTTTTGCATGCCCTCACTACTTTTTATGCTGCTCATCTTTCTTTCTTTCTTTCTTTNGTTTTGCATACTTTTTTGCATGCCTGGGTTTTGCATACTTTTTATGCTGCTCTTCTTTCTTTCTTTCTTTCTTTCTTTCTTTCTTTCTT
>VWZG01003052.1:31203-48927 GCA_013396735.1 Grallaria varia
GATCCAGTTAATATTGCAATATTTTTCCTTTTTCTTTCTTTCTTTCCTTTTTTTTCTACACTTAATTACTTTCAAGACTATAACAAACAAGAGTAAGTGCCTTGTCCCTTTTATTCCTCTTTTATCTTTGTGCTTTATGGCTTCTCCGTTGTATCTGTTTTCATTCTTATAGGATCAATAAAAGGTTTGTAACATTGCAAAGTTTAGGAAACCAGAAGCAGCACTTCAAGACTGGGATAATAGGATTGTTTCCTCATGGTTCTGCCAAGAAGAAACATTTGCATCTTTTTTTAAGCTCTCTCTCTTTTTTTTTTTTTTTTTTTTCCCTTCCGATATCTAATCTTAATATCTGCAGTCATGCTTTTGGGTTTTACACTGGCTGTCAGCAGGCAATCAGTTCAGGCATTCAACTTCTTTGGATTAACATCAAGCTCTGCAGTTTGGGTATATTAGCAGCAGGGTCAATCATGGCAGCAGGAAGCAGCCTGAGCAATAAAAAGAGGGGGAAAAAAAAAGAAAAAAAGGAAGAATAAAAGGAACCCTCTGAACTTCAAGAGTCTGGAAAACCCAAACTGAGACTAAACTTCATAAATATCCCTAATCTCTGTTTTAGAAGCCAGGATTGTTTATGATTCATGGCATTTGATGACATTTAACAGCATGCAACCCATTACAGCCCTTAAGTCATTACACAACACGGCAGAAAATGTCATCAGGTGCCACAACAACAAGGCAGGTTATTGGAGGGGCAGGGTTCAGTTCAGATTAGTTCAGACTTCTGACGGATGCTTGCCTAGTTCCAGACTGAACCCAAATTCTACTTGTCAGGCTTATCTCTCTAACAGATCATCCTTGCTTGTCTGTATGTTGTACAACTTACTCCCCCGCAGCTCAAAATTCAAATTCCCAGCTTCTGGTGGAGCGCTGGCAAAGGTAATAATCACTCTTACCCACGGATTGCATCAGTTATTTTTCTAAGAAGGGCTAGGGTCAGCCTGGATCCTCTCTGAATATGCAGAGGGTTACTTGTATCTGGCATTATGTCCTAGTGATCTGCACCTCAAGACGTATCTGCTGGTTTGAGGAGACTACAACTTCCAGCGATGAAATCAAAGTGTCAGGCATTGGTAAGGGAACCCATGGGGTTAGTGAGCTGCAGCTCTGGGTGTGAATAATGTGCTTCACAGCCACGTCTCAGGGCACTACAATTAACCTTAATAAAGTTGCCGGCATCTGGAAACAAATGGGGCATTAAAAATCTGTACAAGATATTTAGCCGGAGATCTTCTCATATGTGAGTGAAGTTTGACACATCACGTCCTAATCCCCTGCACAAGGGAAGAATTTCCTCCAAGGTAAGGAAAGTTTAGAGATCCTTAAGGACAAGCAGCAATAGGCAGAAAAGGAAAGAGTTTTTATGGAGTTGTGATGGTTTCAGGAATCATATTCAGAAGTCACCCACATTTCTTAAATTTGAGCTTGAATACCTAGAAATGATGACTTCCCAAGAGCAAAGTCAGCATCACCCAGGCAGCTGAGATCCCATGCCTTTCTGTGTGCCTTTAGTACCCAGATCCTACCAACCCTTCAACAGAACAGAACAGAACAGAACCTGGACAGAAATGTCAGAAAAGTTCTGTGGGCCATTCTGGGGATCTCATTTCCAAATGTTGCTGATGTCTTCACTTCCAATGTTAAAAACATGAGAAGCATCCACAGAAGGGCAGAAGAATATTAAGGATAAGTAGATGGTGACCAAAGCGGACAATGAATCTTTGCAGCCTGAGAAAACTTTGGCTGTTTGACACTGTTTTGTGTTTCCATTTGATTAATCTGAACCAATTTAGACTCCTTGTAATTAATTACAGCCTGGCTATCTTTTAGAAGCTTTTAAGTGGCCTAAAGATACATGAAGACACAAAGGCAACATTTTAGTCTGCTGACATTGTGTCTTGTCTGGTCAAAAATGCAGTGGTCATATACAGTTCGCTTATTTATTTTGGGGGATTCTTGAGGTGTAAATATTGGACTCAATGTATATATCCTCCATAATAATAATATACATTTATCCCGTGCATGTGAATAACCTTTTCATTTAATAGTGAGAAGAGGCATGTTTATACACACGTTTACACGTAATACAGCCCTGCATTATTTTGACTCTTATGGAAGAAAAAAAGATATTAAAAAATCCAATGACTGATTTTGCTTCTTGAACCAAGTCAAATATTTTCTTGTCAGTATGCTCATAACTTCAGACTGCAGAGGTCATGGCCTTGACTTTCTCCTTCAGATGGTTTGTGAGTGGAATGTCCTTGAGATTAAGGTTCCCTTTGTTTTCCTTGGGAGGGGCTTTGCTTACACTGGCAAGCAGCTGAGACTTGCCAAGGTCCTCCAGACTCTGTTTATTAGATTTTTATCTTCTTATCAGAGTCTTCCTCCTTAAATCATGTCAGCATTTTACCACTCTTCAGGGATTCCTGGTGTTTTATTGTCTCTGAACTGCTTGGGGGGTGGGGGTAAAGGAAGATAGCCTAGCAAAAACAACGTTTATATAATGACAGTGATGGGAAAGATTCAACTGTCTCCTTAAGATTCTCATCCAGACGAAAGTGACCAATAACTGGCCATCTTCTGTGAATTTAATTAAATCCGCATTTAAACAAACTCCCATTGATTTTGTTGAGAGTTTTGTGCCTGGGGAAGAACTTTATAATTTGGTCTGGCATTCCCACCCAACTCTGACATGAGAAAAAGCCAACCCAGTTGGTTACTGTCATTATATTGTTTTTCTTGGCAAAGCAGAATTTATTTTTGTTATTATTTTCACATTAAAAGGTACATTGGGGCTTAATAAGATAATACTGACAAATATTCAATCTACTGGTTTCAATTTCTACTAAAATCAACCAAATCTATAATTAAAAGCTGGTACACATAAGTCCATATATAATTAGAGTTTAATGTGTGTATATATAGACACATACTCTAAAAGATTCCCATCTCCGTTTCATCTTAAATTAAAAATCACAAAGAACTCTATAAATCTTAATGTTTGGCTCCTCTCAGATCTGATCTGGAGTAAACCAATTACGAAAAAATTCCTTTTCCCAAGGTCTGAGCCAGGGAGGGAATAAATCCTTATCATACACAAAGCAAGTGTGGGTCAATCTGTAGCTTGAGTGCTTTATGTGGTCCAGAGGAATGTAAATGTTCCATGATAAAGACACAAGCAGATCACAATTTGTGCCACATCTACAGATTAATGCCAGTGGAATCTCAAATGGTTGGAAAGCACATAAACTTATGGTGTGAGGCTGGAGGCTCACTTTGAGTTCAAAGGTGTCGATGAAGAGGTTAATCCTTTCGAGAAGATGACCTGGAACTGAAAACCAAAGAGAAAATTCAGCCATTGGTTCAAAATATATGAAAAGGTCCTCGCATAGTGCAAAAGACATATCACTATTAAAGGCACCTGGCTGTTGGCAGCAGTTAGAGGTGTGCTCAGTCTGGTAATACAGCAATGGCCATATGAAACACAGAGACAGACAGACCAAATTTGTATTAGTCTTTGAAATATATTCGTCTTGGGATTGCTGTCACCCTTTGTCAGGAGAATGAATCAGTGGTACTGTTCATACTTTTCTGCTTTAGGTAACTACTCTTTTGATAATGAATCTTTAATGATAATTGCTCTTCAAAAAGAGCATTTTCCACCCTTGTTAAAGCAGTACTTTCTTGTGGAAATGGGCTTAACATTAAAGCTTCAAGACTGATGTACCTTTCCGATTGATAAAGAGCTCAGTGAAGGACAGAGACCTGAAAATTTGGGCAAAGTGTCTAAGACACAAAAGATAAAAATTAATTGTGAAGAAAAATGTGTGAGGTGTTATTTCTGGTGCTCTCTACAAGATGTGAGAGTAATATCTTTAATCTTAATGCTAAGCCTCACCTCAGCTAAACTTCTATCCTTCATAAAATGAGTGAGAAAATATCCTTTTAGCCTTATTCTTTTATACAGATAGTGTAAACCTTCAAAATAATTTCTATTTAGGGGCAAACACAAAACAAGTCATTCTACGGTTTGATAACAGGTCTCGATGACCATCTCAAAACAATGTCTTTAAAAAAGCAACTCAGTTATGACAAGTTTACATACAATTGCTTTAATTTTTCAAACAGAATTTAGTGTTTGGCATTAGGTCTCAGAGAAGTCTTTTTGCCAGCAAAACCCAGTGAAGTTATGGTAAAAACAAGCCCCATTTTGCAAAGCTGTTTAGTCACTATAAGTCCTATACATGCAAGTCCACACGTTCAGCCAGCCTTGCAGGAACACATTCATCCTCACTGTGCTGTCTGGAGGAGGAACAAACGCCTGCCAGTGCTACATGAGGGAGCAACTCGCATTTTTAAGAAAATAAATACAAATCGTAAACCAACAAACATCAACAGAATGGGGCTTTGTCATTCCTGGAACAGAAGCAATGGGTGGAAAGTTCTGGGCCACTCAAGACTATAGGGCTGGTACTGCTTATAGATACCTGATTGCAATGGCTCCGGCTTATTTCTTTATCTAAAATGAGCTGTGCTGCAAAAACAAACTGGGTATGTGTGCCAGGGCCAGCCCTCCACTAAAGATTTGATGCAGAACCAGCAGGAATGGGAAAGGAAACGAAGGAGTGTAATGGTGCACGTGGGCAGATCCCTGTGTGAGTGTGAGTGTGAAAGGCTGCATCACAGATTCAGAAACGTGATGCTACTAAAGTAATCTGGCAACTGCAAAAAAAAAAAAAAAAAAAAAAAAATTAGGGTTGTTTTGGTGTGCGTTTACTATAAGGAGTTGAAATGACAGAGAGGAATTAGTGCCCACTGAGTTCCCTCCCCTGCCATTGCTTCAAGAGAAGGTGACCTTTGTATACAGCTTGAGAAAGTGTAAATATTTTACCAGTAAGTGGTTTCATGACAGATAAAGCCATGTGCAGGAACTGTTGCAGCATGTGCCTGAGATGTGACTCCTTCAGTGAAAGTCTATTTACAGGATGTAGCATATGATTTTAATTGGAAGTATGTTCCTTCTTCCTTTTAAATTCCTCATGCTTTCACATATACCATTAAAAGATTGTCATACGAGCTTTCATTGCACTCCTTGGCATGTCTTCCAGAATGAGAGGAGGCAAAAAAAAAAAAAGTCCCTGTTAGTGCCAACAAAATCACATACCAAAAAGGAGAAACAGATAAGACAGCACATTCAGCATGAAGCAGAGTGGGAGAAGGAGTCAGATAAGAGGAGATCCAAACTCTCGGGCTTTCCACACTCCACTCATTCTTTTACAGGATTGATTTTGTTCCCCCTTTTTTACCCTGGGATGATCTTCCTAATCTGACCGCACCTCCAAAAACTGGGCATTCCCCTCCATCGCCTGGGAAAGCTCAGGAAAGGCCTGAGGAAAGGATGAGGGGTTCAGGAAGGGGCTCACTGGATTTAGGACATGCGTTTGAGAAGGAAAATATTTCTGGGCACTCTGGGTAACTCAACTCTGCCTTTGAAAGTGCAGAGGGAACAATAGTGAAGGTTTCAAGGCATTAGGCTTTAATAATACTCAATAATTCAGGCTTTTGGATTTATGTGCACCATATAAGCAAACTTAAAATGATTTTGCTATTAAAAAAATTGACTGTATTTTTAATGAGCTCACTGTATATTTCAGTGGGAAACATTCACAGTTTCCTCATTCCTGCTTCAGGCTGGTGGTATTTCACTATTTCTCCCTTTAAAAAGAGACTCTCATGGGGGAACAAATGATTAAAAAAAAAAAAAATAAAAATGGGCAAACAAAGAATTACAAAACTAAGATTTTGGTTTTGTCAGTAATTTATGGCAGAACTTACTATTTTTGCATTTCTTTTGCCTTTGAATGTACTTCATTTCCTAGCCAGAATTTTTTCTGTCCTTGATGAACCCTTTAACAACATTCTACTTTATTTTTGTAGGGCAAATTTATAGTCAGGAATCTCAAGGAAAAATAAGGCATGTGATATGGTCCTAATAAAAGATAAAACCCCTCGAACAACCCTGACATAATCATTTTTTTCTGTCAGTGTCTATTCCCATTTTACAGAGCATTTGTCATCACAATGTCTTATTGGAAATAAGGAACATCAAAAATTAATCTAGGCTGGAATGTCCTGCTATGGGATCAGATCCAAACTCCCCTTAAAGTTGAGAGGACTTTGGTGTTGGCAACTACAAAGCTCAACTGTTGAGTGCAGCCACAAGGTTACAATTTATATTCAGAGGAAAACAAATTTTCTGTCCGGGAGTGAGAAAAGATAATCTCACAGGTTGTCCTACTGAAATAAAATAAATCATGCCATTAAAAAAGGCCAGCATGATTTGACCCTTTGTGATGTGCAAAAGTACTATTTGAGGGTCAGGTTCCATTCCATTATGAGTATGATCCTGCAATTTTGCCCAATTTGGTTAGTACTTTCCTTTTTTATTTGCATTGTACCTGTCCCATGTGGTAAGAGCATTTAAATCATCAGAACTAACTGGAAGTGAGGGTCAGATGAACCTAGACACAGCCTGGCCTTGACCAAGCAATAAACAAACTTCTCCAACTGGCAGGATAAGTTTGAAGAACTCTCGCCTTTCCTTTTTCCCAGTCTTCTGTGCTTCGACGTGATGTAGGAAGGATCTAGAGGTTTCCAGCCTAAAATAACTTCTTCATAAGCAGTTTTGTAGGAAGAAATCTTCATAAATATCAATAAATCCACATAGCCGAATCTTATGTAATTGCTTTTATTTGTACTGTTGAGACTGCTACGTGTCATGGCACATGGCTTGATGGGAGACCTGACATCTTTCAGGGAAATTATGAGAGTGGGAATACCTGCTGCAGAGTCATTATTTTGTACTCTGGAAGTCACACATCAGGTGTGTCCCACCAAGTACACCAGTAATGACACAGATGTCTTCTCCAGCAGTGGTTGAGAGTGAGGAGCTTTCACTCTTTTTGAAGTGGAGCTTCATATTCTCCCCGTAATGTATCTCTGCTTTAAATGGCTCTCGGTTCCAAAATCATGTGAGCAGAAAGTTCAGAAAGTGACATTCTCTGAGTGGTGGCAAATTGTTAGTCTGTTTCCTTAAACCTGCTTGCTGGGATTAGCTCTGTCCTACTTTGTACGTTCTGGATTGAAGGTTAGACAAGGGTCAAGCAGGCGATTTCAACACTATCTGATACAGGCTTACCCCCTCCAGGAAAAAGGAAGCTTTTCAACCCATCCAGTCTAATGCTTCCATCTCAAACTCCGCTTTGTTTGGTTTGTACGTGTAAGGAGGTTCGAGGGCAGGAGGGCACAATTTTAAACCCCAATTCACAATTCCATAACATCCATCATTATCTGTCTACGGGAGGCTATTATTGCCTTCCCCACAAAGCCCCCTGTTCAAACACACCCCATTCCCCAGTAAAGGTCTTGTTCAACTGGTCTGAGCCACTGTTGAAACCTTCCTGACTTTCTCACTCCTGTGAGCACGTATGGTTACAGGAAAGGCAAATACTTCTGCTTTAGGTTGGGATTACCTTAATGGCCTCCAAAATCGATTTCATAAAACCCACTGAAACACCATAGGAAATGGCCTTGCAACATCTTAAATAAATGTCTGCCTCCAATTTTTTAAAGACCAAACTTCACCCGGACCAAACCTTTGATTTGGTCCCGGTGAAGAACACTGACCATGAGCTGGAAGCCTTAAAGGATGGATAAACAGCCAGGTAGGCACAGACAAACCCTAACCTTTCCCCCTCACCCATTTAAGAGTCAGATATAAGTACCACTATAAAGAAACTATGTAAAATGAGGTTATAAAGAATTATTCATTATGGCCTTAAACTTTATTAGATCATTTCTTTGGCCTGAAAATAGCAATGGGTCAAATTGAGCCTTTTAAAATATAAAAACTGTGTTTTATTCAAGACACAGAGCTAAAGCTTGCAGTGCTGAGGGATGTTTTCTTACCGAGGTTCTTCTTCAGGTGTCCTCAGGAAAGCACAGCGAATGTAAAGCTCCCTATTCACATAGTCTACACAAAGCAAATTCTCCATGGATTTGTTCAGGTTCCCAGTAGGCACCGTGGAATTTAAGGCTGTGCTTTGAGCCCCAGTGCCAGCTCCCCACACCAATTTCTCAGCCTCATTTCTCCCGTGGGTTCATTGATATGCTGTTTGGTTTGGACCAGGTTAAAACTTCCAGTTGGTGGGGGAAACCTCAACCTAAAAATCATTGTACTGAGATTTAGTTTACTTTCTATTCCTGAGTAGGAAAAGAAAAAAAAATAAAATAAAAGGGTAAAGGAAAAGGGAAAGGGCAAGGAGAAGGAAAAAAAGGAGAAGAATCATGACCTTCCTAGGCCAGGGAGATCAAAAGTACACAAGCCAGATTTTTTGGGGTCAAACTGAAAAGATTGACTGGTCCTCGGAGTAATGTGGTGGCCCCTCAACATTTATAGTGGATAGTTGCTGAGGGAGAGAATTGAATTCTGACCTTCCTAATTCAGTCACGGAGGTAAGAAGTTGTCTCCAGCACAGTGAAATTACACAGCACATAAAGTAACTCCCCCTTCAAGATTATTTATTTGGGTGAACTCTCTCTATATCCCACAAAAGGCTACAGCATGCTTGTTTTGCAACGGGATCATGTTGTCTAGTTCCAAAGCAAGCACATTAGAAGAATTCCACACAGACCTCATAATAAATCCACCCAGGGCCCAGCACCCACTCGCTGTTGTGTGTGAGGTTTTTTATTTATTTAACCGCCTAAAAAAAAATAAAAATGCACACATAATGAGGCAATGTCCTTCCCTTATGAGAGGAGAGTTCAATAGTTTAATTTTTGTTAACCAAAATCCCTTGTACTAAGGTAAATTACATTGCATTTTCTATTACTAGCTCTGTTAATTGTCAGGCAATAAGAGTTTATGCACTCATCCAAAGCAGCAGAGAATTTCCCATAATGTTACAAAATAAAACCTGACAAAGCACAATAATCTTTAGTTTATTGATGTGCTGCTAGGCTGTGGAAAGCATCAGATCTGTAAAGTGCTTTTGGTTAGGAAATTGGGGCCTAGAAAGATATACTGGGAACAGCAGAGGAATGTCGGGTTCCAAGAAAATATATATATATACATATCCATGTGTGTGCATAAACTGGGGTGTTTTTCCTGAGGAAAATGAGGATGAAAGACTTTAACATCTACAGTAAACGTTTGAAGATGAAAAGAATAGCAAAGAAAGAAAGTAAAAAGCGTGCGGATGCAAATAAAACTCGTTAGTTACTAGTGTTTCCAGTAAATAAGATTTAAAGATAATATGAAAACTAATCAAGCACAGGATTTACTGTCTTGGGTGGGACATTCAGTGTTTCATTACGTTCAGGCTGACCCCAACACCTGCAGTTAGCAGATGTATCTCTAGCAGTCCTGAAAGAACATCTATCCGCATGTACCTGCGGGCACCCAAAAGCCTCCATTCACCAAAGGCTAGCAAAAATCTTGGGGAGGTTGGAAATACTATTTGAAGGTTCTATTTAAAACAGGTGGGGATTTGGGAATTTCAGCTTTTGAGAGAAATGCCAGAAGAAAACCAAAACAAACTCATGGACTTTGAGTTTCAGCACATGTTTGACTGCAAAAGAACATGCAGACATATGATTAGAGAAGGTTCTGACCTTCTTTTGCGACCACTTTCAGGATCTTTCTTGAGTACGAGATTGCAAAGTGCAGGCTGTTCCTGACACCCAAAATCTGGGTCCATCATTCTGCTGTTGGTTTTTTTCCTAGTCTTGATAGAGAATATTTATGCCAAGGACAAAAAAACACAGGGCTTTTTTCCATTTTCATAGGGGAGGATTAAAAGAAAATTGGTTTCCATATCTGCCATAGTTTGGTGAATAACTGATTATGCATTAAGAAGAGATTCTTAACAATACAGAAGTAGCTAAAACTTGGACTTCTCTGGTATATTTTCCAGTAAGAACCAGCATGACTCTTGCCCTTTAACAGGCAATGATGGAGCATGATCATGTACATTTCTGCTTCTCAGAGCATTTATTTTAATTAATTTTGCATTTAGAAAGTAGAAGAGAAACACAGAGAGAGATTCTCTACCTTGCAATAAAAGATGGCAAGGTGATAAATTAGTGCTCTCAACTGAAATTGATTACTTTGTGTTCCTACCCAGTTCATACGGCAGCAACACAGATGCTCTGAAACCCAGTAATGACACATTGGAGAAAAACCTCTCAGGCTGGCCTGGTGGAACATTTTTCCCTTTCCCTCCCACTGGCTCAAAGGATAAACCACCATGTGCTCTGCCTGCGCTAGGGAAAGTTACACACCCTCAACACCCCCAAGACTCCCACTTGGAAACTTTTGAGCCAGCCTAAGGAGGCAAAATGATAAAATGATGAATATCAGTGATTTTTTTCTTTTCTTTTCTGTGCCTGGATGTAGCTCTAATACTTGGAGGAAGCAGCTTATGTAGGAAAAGATTGAAGCCAAATCTCCTCACCTTCAGCCAATTACACCTGAGACAGTGCAAAGAAAACAAGAAACGGGGCATGGTTTATCAGCCTTCCAGGATTCCGGCTGATCCATTCAGATTCAATGGGTGTTGGGTTTTAAAATAATAATTTGGATTTCTGTAGTGGCTAATCTGCTTTGGAACTTACTGTTTCATCTTTACTAAGTTGGGAATTGACTGCTTGCATGGCATGGGGTTTTTGACCTTCAGTAGAAGAAGGAATCGTGCTCACATGCCACAGGATCGTTCTTAAAGCAGAAAAAACATTTTGAGGAAAGTTGCTGAGCAATTTGCTTTTTCTTATTTGTCAGATTTCCAAGCACTGAATGTGTAAGTGAGGAAAGATGCCAACATGACAGACAAATCAGGAGCTGGAGGATATCTGAGCAGCACCCTAAATTTCTGCTATAGGTAATTGGATTTTAAAACCAGTGAGAGCACCTGGAATGAAGGAAGACCCGAGCAAGAAGATGAGATTCAGTGTAATTATTCGAACTTGTAAATGGTATTAATTTCCATTGGTAGAAATGTTGTCTTTAGTATCAGCCTACTCTCTCTTTTCTTCACTTGGCTTCAATAAAGACGATCAAAGTCAAGAGACTTTCCTAGAGAAAGTCAGCCAAAAGACCGAGCCCTCTTTACCCGCATACATTGCGGTATATGCCGTGATGTCCCAGCATTTCTACTGATTTAAATCAGCTCAGCCTTTGTCTCCAAACCCTTTATCCTGGCAAAGGAAGGACAGAAGGCCTCAGACACCTTTGATCACTTATGAAAAATGCCTTGTAGTCACTGCAAATTGCCCAATCAAGTGGCCTCAAACCAAAGCTGTTCATAAACTTCAAGCAAAGGAGACTCAGAGTTGTCCTTTAAAAGGAAGTCTTTCATTTAGCAGTGACTGTATAATTTAGATGAATGGAGCAAGCTGCATAAAATTATATGTACAAAAATTTAAGCAGACTCTTGTTGAGGTAGTTTTCTTACATTTCCCTATATTGTATAAAATAATAAATTATTTGAATAGTTCTATTATCTGTCCTTAACTGAAACATACAGCGCCTGTCCTAGTTCCTCAAAAAGCTTGTTAATATGCAATCACCTAGTACAACTGCTAAGTTTTTAAAGGTCACCTATGTTTTATTCATAAAGGGTGGTTTTCTGGAGGGAAAAAGGTTACCGTGTCATGTAATATCATATTCTGATAGAGGCTCAGCTTCAAAAATGTATTTCCTAACAGTTTGTAGTAAAGAAAGGTACATTTGTTTGGGGCTCTTAGTTTGACTGAGATCTGCCATGTTCCACAAAATGTTTTCTGGGTGGGAACAGCATATAATTTTTCAGACATATTTAAAATATTTAGCCATTACTGGTGTCTCTCATTTGCTCACTACCCCTAACATGATAGCAGCAGGAAACTGTGAACAAATCTTGGGACTGGAATTAAGGATGATAACTGCAGTCTGGTGTAAAAAGCTTAAACCCTGAAAGGATGGGTGACTGTTCAAGCTTTGACTTCAAAGTCTGACCTCTGTGGCATCTGTCTCTGTGGTGGGGTTTCTTATACCTGCTCTATGACAATGGAATATAGGGTGTGGATAGGTACCTCTTTCATAGGGCCCTGCACATTCTCAAATCATTGCTACCTCCCATGTCTGCCTTAGATGGCAACTGTTGTTTTTATTCTAGAAAACTTGGTTATGCCTTTGAGGGACGAAGCAGAAAACTACTTTGTAGCCCAGACCTGGGCTAGAAATTAGTTTTCACTCTTCCCATGCTGCAGTGGTTTCCATCTGGGTGAAGAGCCAAGTCTCCACACCAACACTATTTGACATGGAAGACCAAACCCAAATTTTGCAGTAATACTGATCCATGAGACAGCAATAAGTGCTATGGTTTCCACAAAGTAGTCACTGTAACTTTCAGAAGGAGTATAATGGAGATGCATTTTATTTATTTGTCCAAGTTTCCTTTATTTGGTTAACCAGCTGATATATCCTTTCCCCTATGAAGGACTCATTGAAATGAATTAATTTGTTTTCCTTTATAGATTTTTGTTTGTCACAAAATGGGTGGTAAGGCTCACTAGTAAAAGCAGTTCGTACAGGAAATGTGACCCAGTGAGTTAATTGGCCTGTTTCAATGAAAAGCTCCTGATTTGAAAGTTCCAACACTACTGGCAAGGGTGCCAAATTCAGTGAGGTTATGAAAATAAATGTGAACCCTTCAAAACACTTGAAACACAGGCAATTGATGTAATAAAACCATTTTGCTTAGGACAGAGTAAGCTGACTGTTGTTATTCACTCTGTCTCCAGCTGAACTCAGAGCTAAAAGCCACTTTACTTGCTGATCTGGGGATCTGCTGTATTATTAGCATTTTATTCAATTTTGGGAAACGTGACATTGCATTTGTAAGTGGATGTTGAAGCTCTGCCTTTTTCAAATGGACGAGGTCTTTGGAGTTATTAAATTATTGAGGAAACAGTTTGTCCCAATTTTCAGACCTAACTTGGCTTACTAAACAAATTTCAATGTAAATAGGGTTCTAAATCTATGCATTCATTAGTACTGTTTAACAGCAATGACATTTCTTTGGCAAGAAAGCTTTCTTTGAGAGCCTATTTAGCCTCAGGTCACTTTAGCTGAGGCCCCAATGGCAAAGAGAGAGAGTAAAAAAAAAGTGTTCATGTCAATAAAAGTTTTGTTTTCACTTTTTCTTTAATGGCCCAGTACAAAACTTGAGTTTGGCAACTGATGGGAAGAAGAGGGCCAGAGTAAAGAACGTGTAAGGCAAGACTCTATGGAATCTGGAGTGCAAATAAAGCTTTTTTTTTTATTCTATGTTTTCATTTCCCATACCAGGACATCATCTTAGCCATGACAAAATTATGTCAGCGTGAAGATATGGGCCAAGATGTGGTAGCTTTGATCAGAATCCCCCCTAGTGTACACAGAGGCAGATGTATCCACACACGAGATGCGCTAACCTTCGAGGACTGGGTTGTTTCGTGTGTCGTGATCCACTTTGTGCCATCTGAGACTCACGTCCAGCAAAAATTAGTTAGAAATCGAGAGCTGCAGGACCACCAGTGAGCCCACCTCTGTCACAGCGCTGCGGTTAATGGGAGTGGAGTGGCTTCAGGAAGATCAGAGAAGGATATTTTTCGAGGGGCTGATAAGCAGACCACAGGTGCAATGCAGACGGTGTTCTCATGCTCCAGTGGAACTTTGCATACACCCAAGGATCTGTGGTTGGGGTTTTGCTGTGAGCTCTAAGAGCAATTCCCTATCTCAGAAAGATCCACCACAGAAAAATCAATTATTCTACGTTCCCAGTGAATGGGAGAGTTTTATCACATTTTTTTCCCTTCCCAAATTCTTGCAGAGTGTGTGGTCATTGCCACTGGCATTCTGTCCCATAGCATGTGTTACACACTTTGCAAAACTTCTCTGCCTCACCAGGTGACTAAACAATTGACATACTATACAAATGGCCACATTGCAGCTCACAGACTGTGGACTAGGGTGGCCTAGGAAAATAATCTGCTACATATTTCATAAATATACATTGATATGAAGTTTTGGGTCATAGGAGAATAAGTCTTTCTAATGTGTCACCCATCACTCAGGAATGCTGAACTTTTGTCTCTTTAACTCCAGTACTTGTGTAATCTATAATTTATTTTTCTTTAAAACTTTGGTTTTAAACTTTAAATTTCTTTGGTATGGAAAAGGGCCCCCACAAATCTGAGTGTACTCAGATAAGTAACAAGAGACTAGAAGCCAGGTCCATGCTGAAAATCAGACACACAGCTTCCATCTCTAAAAAATGTGTCATATTTGTGTTTTCAATGTAAATTCGCGTTCATAAATATCTTTCTGTGTGCATCTGGTCTCAAACAGTCAACTCTTTGGGTGCAATTTACAGACAAGAACCAACAAGGTTGGACAGGGCTTGAAGTAACCTGGTCCAGCAGAAGATGTCCCTGTCCATGACAAGGGGTTGGAACTAGATAAGGTCCCTAACAAAGCAAATCGTTGTATGATTATATGAAGGACAATAACAAGGATTTAAACTCACTTGTATCAAGTTCATACCAGCAGGCTAATTGCTGGACTAGTCTTCATTTTTGTTATTAGCTAACCTGTTTGAGGGGTAATATGGCTGAATATTAGGGCACTGAGATCCACAGACTTCACGTAGCTTGGTTGATGCCTTCTGCTTTTCACCAATGAAAGCAAAAATATTTCAAGCATGAGGTTCTGCCTCTTCTCTGTGAAAGCTTTTTGTCCCTTTATCTTTTCTTTTCTCTTCCTGCTTGGAAAGCCAAGTGCGGAGCCTGTTGTTGGCAAGGGATGAAGGAAAAAAGAAAAAGTAATGGAAAGATCTCTCTAGGAATGTTTGCTTCACTATATTTTCTTTCCTATAACTAATTATTCTGGCTGGACAAAAAATAAAATATTACACAATAAAGCACAATAAAAGCCTAGATGTGTGTTGGATTCTCCAGTTTGCTTAGGAGCCAAAATTTTAGGTACATGAAGGGGTAGAAAAAACGGTCCTCTTCATCCCTCAGCCAAAGTATCAACATCTCACTTGCCAGCCATTCTCCACCGTGATTATCTGATTGACGTATAAACCAATAATTCCCATCCTGCTCAGGAAGGAGAACACACACTTCAAACAAACCATTCCCTGCTGCTTGGCTGTATCGGGGGCTCGAAACAACAACCGTAAAACGTGGCAGCAAAAGGTCCCCCGTAAGCACAGCTGTGGCTCGGGTTGTACACGCCAGCCCCTCTCTGTGAAACGTGTTCAAATATCACAAGAAGCACATTTGAATGATAACCTTGACTCAGCTTAAGATTTCAAGCCTATAGAAGAGTAAAAGTTTTCTTAGGAGAACTCTGATATTAGTTTACCTTGCCTTGCAGTAACCCCTGGAATCAGCGCTCCCCTTCAGAGCCACTACAGCTCCTCTAACCTCCCATCATCATTCCTCCCTCTCACCTTCCAGAGCTGCTCCTTAGCTACAGCAATGGAGGAAACCCTGGATATGACTGAGAGTTTCGTGGGTTTCCACAAATCCAACGCTTTTCCTTGAAGAAAACCACATTTCTCCAGGTGAAGGGACTGGTGTGACCAGAAGTTATGGAAGGTGCACATAGCTTTCAGTTCCAGGAGAAAGTCTAAGAATTATAAAAGCAGTTGATTTTTTATTTTTTTTCATTATAGTAATCTACGACTTTGAAAAAACTTTATCAAAAGGAATTAAAAAAAAAGAAAAAAAAAGGCCTCTGCTATTATATCCTTCCTCCCCTATGTGAAACGTGTTCAAACACCACAAGAAGCACATTTGAATGATAACCTTGACTCAGCTTAAGATTTCAAGCCTATAGAAGAGTAAAAGTTTTCTTAGGAGAACTCTGATTTTAGTTTACCTTGTGACTTTGAGCAAGTAACCTCTGTCTGAGCCCAGCTTTTGCATTTTCCACGACTTTCAGCATAAAAAACCCCCCACAAACCAAGATTCACGTATGGATAAGTACCAGAAAATTTGAGATAGAAATCCAAATGTGAAAGTGGACCAGGGCGTTATCTGCATGTTCCCACGTTTCTGACTGTTCCAGAAATCCTGGGCCAGAATTATTGCAGCTTTTCTTTGTCTACCTGACTGTAGAAACCTTAAATCTTTGAGAAATATTTTCTTTCAGATGTGCCCCAGGTTTCTGTAGATGTTGAGATCAGTAAGACCTGCTGTCCTTTAAAAGAGCAGACCGACTGCATCCTATAACTCAGGGGCCACGTGTGAGGCACAGCTACAAAATCCACACTAAGTGGCTCTTGCAGAAATACCATGTGCTGCTCTGGAGTTCTGGAGTGTTTTCCAGAGTGAAAACACTCAGAGAAAAATGGATAAATATGTAGATCTTTACCTCATTCTTACAAATAAAATCTCAACCCATTCATGTCTGCTTTCTGCTCATTTCCACTTTAGGAATTTCAATGTTAGGGATTCATGATTTTCTGTTCTCTATATATTAAAAAAAAACCCAAAACCCCAAAAATATAAAACAGCCCATACTTTTTAACAATGAGCTTCTGTAATATGGCAGAAAACCATTGCAATGAAGATGCTGTTTTAAAATCCTTATTAATCATTATCGTGATAGACATTTCCAAGGAATTTCAATTTCAGAAGCCTCTACGGTCAACTAATAAGTTATTAAATATTACTCAGTCATTAAATATCTTCAGTTCAAAAATGAATATTTAGGGGATAGACATCTGGTAATATGTCTTAATCCTATTTTTAGATTAGATCCTCTTAAGAAATTCCCATATGCTTTTAGATAAAGCTTGAACCTTGTTAATCTTTCTGAATATTCTCTGCCTGCTGTTATGTACACAAGAGCCCCTAAAAGCTGTACTTAGGGGTTGTGTTTAGGTTCAGATTTCACAAGGTAATTACGGCCCCTCATTTTCATGTGCTTTAGCACTAAAACCACAGTGAAGGAGGAGGCGGAAGGAAAAATCAGGGGGAGTCCGACAATAACGCTTGCCTGTTAATGAAATTACTACAAATGGACTAAAAGTCAGAATCAAAAATAACCCTGACATTAATGGACTGCTTATTTGAATCAATTGGATAGGAAACTGTTCCATGCGTTGGGACTTACTAACAAATATATGATTAAATTAATTCCCAGCATTTAAAAAATGCTCGAAGTGATCTCTGATATAAACCCGTGGTGGGTGGTGAGGGTCTTTCGCAATGTTCCCGGGTTTTAACAGCATTGCTTTATCTAAATATATTTCTTAGAGTCACAAACCCTAAAAGGTATAAAATAAAGTAGATTGAGATGGATTAGGTTAATTAATGGGTATGAACTGGCCTTTCACCTCAACAATTGTAGACAAGTTCAACCTAAGAGCTTAAATCAGAGTTTGCTGTTCTAAGCTCTAGTAGACATTAATTCACATCATATAATTTGGCAGAGTTGGCCCAGAAATGAACTTGCCATGGACTTGACCCTCCAAGTCAGTGATGGGGCAGCAAACAAAGAAAAAAAAAAAAAAGCAGAGGGAAATTAAAAAAAAAAAAAAAAAAAAAAAAAAAAAAAACTCACCTCTCCCAACT
>VWZG01003052.1:48941-68339 GCA_013396735.1 Grallaria varia
AACAACAACAACAACAAAAAAAAAAAAAAAAAGAGGGGAAAAAAAAAAAAAAAAAAAAGAAAAAAAATAAATAAACTCACGTCTCCCAACTGCTCCCCTGACCAGTGGATAAAATCAGAGCATTTTTGAGGGTTAACCCATACAAACAGTACATGCTTTTATGTGGAGAAAACACTTGGGACCCGAAAGGCAAAACAAGGCATCGAGGGAAGTCGTGGGACACGTTGGGGAGTTTCCATTGGAGACTTGATTTTAGGGGCACTCTTGGGGAGACTGTGCCTTGGCCAGCGTGGGCTTTGAGCTCACACCGATGGAGTTGGGGGGTTCACACAATGTCTCTGCACTTACAGAGACAAAACAAAACCTTTGCAGACACACACAGTCACACAGGAGTTGCAGTATCAGACCAATTTCTCTGCTCTTATTTGCGTGCCTGCAGCTCTGCAGGGGGTTGCACACTCAGGAAGGGAATAGAAATAAATAAATTGCATTAATCCTTTTGTTTTGTTTTTATTATCTACCTGGAACTCAGGCATGAAACCAGCAGATCATTATTCACTGATAACTGCACAGGCAACAGCAAAGTGTTCCATGAATAAATCTTTTGCCTGAATAAAGCCACGGCGGTCGTAATACGCATTTAATGGATTTATCAGTTTTACATTAAATGCCTTTTATTTGAAAGCACCAATTAATTTCGTAGATGTTCCCTTTAGGTCTAGGCAGTGCTGTTTATGGAGGTCTCCTGCCTCAGAACCTCCACCTGGGGAGCACCACGCATTTGCAGGTGTACGTGAGCATCCATCACACTTATTTGATTATGATAAGCAAACATAGCAAGCACCACCCCAGGACAAGCAAATGTGGGAGCCTGTGTGTCTTTCGCATCCTTTCCTGGTGCCCCAGTTGACCTTCCATGATGGAGATCAGCAGCAGGACCAAGCCCAGCACACCCCGACGTGCGGCTGCGGCTCAGCAGAGTGGGCTGGTAGGAATTAGGGAGCTGGGAAGAGCTGAGGGGAGGTCGGATTTAAGGGAAGCCCCTCTGTCAAAACCCAGGCCAGAAGAATAAGATGAAGCACTCCTCCGGGCCCGCAGGATGGTGACAGTTATTAGTGAATATTTGTACGTTTGGCAGCAGGATTATTGTTTCACTGCTAATACAATTTTTATTTTTTTTTTTTCAGCCCTGGGTGGCTGCAATATAAATCACAGCCTTTTCATGAAGGTTATGGTTTCAAAAGCAAAAAAAAAAAATAATAAAAGGAATGTAGTGTTCTAAAAATAGTTTTGTGCATTTGGAATTGCGTTCAGAGACCTGCAACCACCAATACCATCACTGCTTTTAACTTTTGACATGCTGTAGGCCCTGTGTGCAAGCCAGCTGTAGGAAATATCCTCCCTTTCTATGGATTTGGGATATGCCATAACAACAAAAGAAAAGTATGTAAGGGACTGACAGAGTCTGGATAATTACTGCAATTTAATCTGTCAAAAATACATTGCTTTAATAAATTTTGTCAGAAAACAGGGCTGGGGCAAGGAAGAAAAACACAGAAAAATTAGTCATTTCCTAGCTTCACTTTTCCATCTAGATCTACTCAATAGTTTATGCATTAATAAAGCATTTGAGTTCTTTCCGTACTTTCAGTGGGACCTGCACCTTAGAGGGAATTTCAGTACGGAATTCTGTTAAATTGCTGTTCTTTAAGCAACTTGTATTGAATTCCTCCAGCGGCTGATCCACATCTCAGTTAATCTTCTTTTGCTCTCTTGTACTTATTTTCTATAACTCCGTACATAATTAAGTCTATTTTTTTTTTCTGTCTCAGTTCATCTTCTCTACATGTTTTCCACTCAAGATGGGGTTCACAGATGCCTGTGAACCTTGTGCTGTCCTAGAAAGAAAGATTTCCCCAAAATCAGCCTTTGGATGGGGGAGATGAGATCTGCAAAAGTAGAAGAGGCAGAATTGGGAGACCAGCTATGGGAAGGTTTCATGCTGTCACCAACTCTGAATAAGTGCATTCCCAGAGAGAAGACGTTCCCCTGCTTCATTACACAGTGCTCCTGCTGATCAAAAGAAAGCTGGGGAGATATTATCAATGTATGAAGCCATTTTGCCCTTTTCCCTCTCCTTTTTTTTTTTTTTTTATTAAGCATGGCACTTTTCCAGTTTGTTGAAATTCTCTAATTGACCTGGGTTACTATTCACTGGTTTTGCAACTCCTGGCCTCAGAAGCAAAAAAATAAAAAAAAAAGGTAAAAAATCAAATAGCACCAACACCAATGAACCATCATAAACCAAGTTCAGCTCAGGTGAACACAGAAATCCAGAAATCTTGGTCAAAATTCTGTCCCAGTGGGCTCTACGGTATAATCAGAGTAGAAAGGTCTTAAAATACTAAATTTACTTCATTATATATTCCAAGTGAGTGAGCAATTAGAGAAAGATCCATAACTGCAATAACCAAACACAAACTTCTCACTGAAACTTTTCAAGTGGGGACGCCTGGCATTCGACTGGGATTGCTCTACGGAGTATTTCCCTGTGCAAAATGAGATTAAATCTACAGCTTCTAAAATCTACAAAATTCAAAATTCAAAAATCAAAAATCAAAAGCCCTGAGGCATCACCTGCCTGGGTGAGGTTTTATACGTACCTGACATACGCTCCGGGACCTATTTACCACACTGAGCTATAGGCAAAGATTCCTAAAGTTGCAACTGGGCTGAATTTTATATAAAATACCGTATTTGGCATCTATAACAAATGTCACAAAGAATGAATAATCCACACGAGCAGGAATGAGTACCAGGAAAAGCACTGGCTACTGATAGAGGGCTTCATGGCATGTAAAATTGGGTCATTGACTTCTGGCCTTTGACAGACTTGAGGTTAGATCTGGCTTACATCACAAGTGAAATAATCACAGGGGTTTTGCTTCAAAAATTAACACTCCATTTGATTGAGTTTGACAGAAATAGCACACAGATGCCAAGGACCAGGTCAGACAGAACTGGGTTGTGCGGTGGGGCATCTGTTGATGCTGCATTCTTTCATTTGCCCTGAGCCAACAACAACAAAAAAACCACCTCATTCTGGTCTGTGACATAAGAAACTATCGAAGAAAAATAGCATTTTTGGCAACATCTGTAGCATATAGAATACAAAGTCTATATAAGCTGGTGGGACATAGAAATGAAATACACCATTTTTACAAATTAAACGAGATTTACTTTCAGATTAGACCAGTCTAAAATCTGCCTGGTACAAAAGTCACTTCATCTCATGCTGACATCCCACTTGTTTGATACTATCTAGTGAAACTACAAACCTCAAAGTCCAGCTGCTAAACAAACTTTCAATATTGGTGTGCTCTCAAAATCAGAAAATATCTGGTCCATCAGTCAGAACACATCTTTTGTCGTAAATCAGGGGAGGCCATGGATAAAAACCAGGCGTTCTGTGAGGGTTTAAAGTGCATACTCCTTCCAGCCAGATCCAAATTGCCATCAGGATAAGAAGTTTTTCTCATGGTATTTCAGCCGCCACGTCTGCTCCCGAACAGGAAGCGCTGAAATGTGTACAAATAACTTCATAAAAAATAATTCAAGGCACCACAAATAAAGAGAAAAACATTACACTGACTTTCTCATCCTTTTAAATGCCTTGAGCTCCATGAGAATGAAGCACAAGGAGCTCCCACAGAACAGCTCCCTGTTTCTTCTCATAGAAGTCCTCAAACGTGACCTTATGGAAGGTTGAGGACGTTGTTAATGCTGAAAGGAGGGGGACAAATCCCCCCTCCAGATTTGGTCCCAAATGTGGGGGGTGGGACGGCTTTAAGGTAAAATGCCTTTTATTCTCAGGGCCTGCCCTGAACCCCCGAGTGAAAGGAATATCCATTAGATGGGGAAAGGCAGCAACGTAATGGCATAGAAAAAAATTGGCTCTGGCCTCAGCTGTGCTTTGAGAAGATCTGAAAGCATTTACAAGACTGGCACTGACTTCCTGAGGAGCTGGGAAAAGCGATCTGCTTATTCCCAGCAAGACTCAGACGTTTCATCCAAACAGCAAAAATACAGCCTGTTGCTGTAACTCCCATACTTCTATTTTATTTAAATGCAAAAATTCTTTTCGTTATGCCAGAACTAATGAAACTCTAGCAAATGTTTCACTGTAAGCCTTTAGAGATGGAACCAATTCTTTCTGGTTTTGGTTTGTTTTATTGCTGGATCACTGCTATAATGGGAGATCTCATATACCATAGTTCCAAGGAAAAGTCTGGATTGTTTTTCAGGGTTTCTCACCAGACGATAGGTAGGGGCACAGTGCCAAAAAGACCCCTAATAACTCCTTCTGTATAGAAGCTTGGCTATGAAATTAATGATAATTTTCAGATGCAGAGGTGGTGATCAATTTACTGCTTCTAATCAGATATGTAGTAGGAACAATTCAGGGGGGATGTTCCCTCTTGTGATTTTGCTGATATGCTTCTCAAATCAATTCCAAAGGGTGTTCCTGAACTAGAGAAGTGAACACTAAACTAACATGTATCCATTTTCCCATGTAGACATTAAAGGAAAACACAAAAGCACTTGGCTGAAATGTGTTATGAGACTCCCAAAGCTTTCCAGAATATCCTGTGTGTCCAAATGAAGGGTTCCACTAAACAAAAAAGAAAACAAACAAAAAAACCCAAACTAAACCAAACCAAACCAAAACCCTAGAAAATGTTTTTCTTGTGAAAGATAAAGGAAATTACTTTCATGCCTAGAGATGCAAGGGCAGAACACGTGGAATATCAACTCAGACCCCGGTTTCTCTTCCCTCTGCAGAGGATGGAGACAGAAGTCTTCAGGTCCTGGATGGTTGTGGCCGTGTCCTCTTTTCTCCTGTCTCTGCTCCACTTTTGCCCTGTGGTTTCAGAAGTGGCCAGGAAAGGTGGATTTGGGCTGGCTGGGGACCTCTCACATCTGTGGCACTGCCAGTGTTCAACCTTGCCCACCCTCCCTACCTAAATCAGCATTGAATGGTGAACCTGACTGGGAATGTTTGAGTCAAAATGTTCATTCAACCAAAAAAATTCCTTTTTTTTTTTTTTTTAAGACATATTTTCCCAAAGAAAGTGTCCACTTTGCCAACAAACAAAGAAACCACAACCCACTGAGGAAATCCAGCCTAATGGAAGAGGCTTGTTAATGGCTCTTGTTAATGAGAATGATGTTTTGTGGACAGACTCAAGAGCTGAACATAAAATACTGGGCGAGCACACTTAATTTCACTTGCAGGTAGTGTGAGGTTGACAGAACCTTCTAAGAGGAAATCAGTCCCAAGAAAATGTGTTTTCTTTTGATTCTTCCAAAAAACAATGTTTTCTGAAAATCCCTACTAGAAAGAAATCACGGCTTTGTCTTTTCACACTCTTCTTGGATGACAAAAAGTCAGAAACATGGAAAAGCATCACACAACTTTAGCCATGTGATTTAGGATTACATTATTATAATTAAGGTAAAACAAGCTTCAAAGCATTTTACAAAGTATTTTTCTCATTCTGTTGTAGTTTTTTTCCTTGTAGGGAAACTGAGGCAGGGTCAGGAAAGCAGATGGAGTAGAAGAGGTGTGGGGTTGTGGATAGGGTGTAGGGCTCCCAATTTCTGTTCAGCTCTCAGAATACATGGTTACAACAGTGAGGCTGATCCTACTGGAATCATCTACATGGTCTTTGTAGCCGTACTTGAAAAGGCAATAAAGTCCAGCAGGCACTGGTGGCCACTATCTGCTCCACCCCATACAACATCCACATTTCAGCCACAGGCAGGCCTTGAGTTGCCAGTCCTCTCACATGCCCTTGTCCCTGCCCTTTGCAAGGGTTTCCTGATATTTAAACGCTACCAAATAAAATGAAATAAATAATAGGCTATTTTAAGATGGTTTCAACTCTTTTGAGCAGGCAGAACCCACTCCTGTGGTGAGATACGGTGTGGGCAGGACTTCAAATGTTAACACAATTGGGATTTCATTCTCCAAAATAGATTCAGCTTAATTAGATGAATCAATAGGTCCCAAAAAAAAGGTAATGATCATATTGGAATGTTTTGAAATCATTGTACATTTCATACATCTACACAGCAGATGACTGTCCAAAATTTCTGCTTTCCCAACAGCACAACTTCCTAATGCTCAGAAATTTGGGAAATAGCTACTCCATAGATTTTTCCACCACCCAAAGTAGTAGGAGCAGCAGGTGTGGTGGAGTTATATTTCATCAGCATGACATAGAACATGGCTCAGTGACTTTATTTTAAATACTGTTCTTTCTAAAGCTTTCCCTTATAAAACTACAGGCATGGAGCTGTCAACTGGGGGAAAAGGATACCTTTAAATCTAGCCTGGCATGCATGTGTATATTTATTTTTATAAGTGAAATATAAACGGACATGCTGAGTTCCAAGTGCTTGATGGATAAAGGAATTAAATGATTTCATATATCTCCCTGTATAAATATACAAAAAACTTTCCCCAATGGGTCACAGAGGATTTCATGTGGATGTGAACTCTGTTTACTGTTAGTATTAGGGAAATAGTGGCTTTTTAACAAGTTACTCATGCCTGGAAAAAATCCCAGTATTGCAAGTTGTCCTAGATTCTCTGCCAATTGTCCGTGGGAATCGTCAGGATGGGAAAAGTTCAGATGTGTTTTAAAGAACCAGCTTAATGGAAAATGGGAAGGGGGAAAAAAAAAGCTACTGTGTCAATCTCCTGGGTAAGAAGAAGTAAAATGTGATTTGACTGTTTTATTTCTCCTTTTTTTTTCTTTTTTATTTTTATTCCCCTTTTTTTTCAATGCTTTCGGATTTTATTCTCACCCATGCAAAGAGTTTTGTTCAGGTCGTTTGTCCTAGTGAAGAATGGCTTTGCTTGAGTTCTTGAGCAAAATCAACCCTCTATCGTCGGTGCCTAATTACAGACTCTCGGGGTTCATTCTTTCAGCCTGTCAGTGCTGTGCAGATGCCCTGGGAGTCCTGGGCTCTGCCTCCGGGGATTTTGCAATTCAGAAGTCAATGTCCTGTGCTTTTCCTGCTTGTCCTTACCCCGCTGGGCTGTGAGGAGAGGGGCTGCAGAGAGCACCAGCATCTCCCAGGGGCTCTTTGGGCAGAAAGAGTCAACTCCTGCAGGATCCACCCCCGAAAAAAACCAAAAAAAAAAAAAAAAAAAAAAAAAAAAAAGAATTGGCCAATAATCACTTGTTTTCCGTTGCAACCAAGACTTTTAAAACTCAGGGCATTGATCCTGTCACTCCAGAGACCACCAAGTGACTAACAGTACTGAAGCGAGAATCCCTCACGGATGTCACATTTCGAGAAGCATTAACCCACTGATTTGGCTTTAAATAGCAATGGTGTTACAGAACATGTCACTAATTATTTGCTTTCCAGCAACAGTGTGGTGCCTTCTGGTACGTGCACGCACAAAAAGATGAAGGTTAAGTAGGGGCTTTCTTCGCCTGCAAATAGACACATTGTGTCATCGTGACACCCAATAAATCCACCCGCCATAGGGGGCAAGGACTGCTCTCTTCCATTTAAAATCCCCAGATTTTCCAAACCTGCTTTTTTTTTTTTTTCCTTTTCTTTTTTTTTTTTTCCTTTTTTCCCCCAGTACCTTGTGCAGATCCACCTCGTAAAGTGGAGGGGATAGTGAAGACCTAGAACCTGCATCTGATCTCCGTGTCACAAAACCAGATTCAAAACCCTGATTTTGGAAACAAAAAGGAGCATCCAATATCATCTGGAAACAAGCTGTTAGTCTGGATACATTTTTAAGATACAGTGTGGGGAGAAAAATATGGATTTTGTTGCCGATCCAATATTTTTTTCTTCTCAAGACCTAGCCAAAAATTAGCTTCATTTAAAATAAGATTAGTCATTTATGGGAACTGGTCTTACAGTTTGGAATTTTTAAGGGAGTAGAGAAAGCAGCTTTTCAGTATCTTAAATATTTATATTTGAATAAAAAATTATTGAATACATCTCGCAGCTACAGAACTCAACATCATTATTTTTCTTACATAACGTTTTGTTAAACAATAACACTGAATGCTTGAATCTCCCCTCAGGCCCAGCACTCCCTCGCACCCCAGCAGAGGCGTTTCCTGTTTATGGGGTTTAATTGCCTTGGGTTTTT
This sequence comes from Grallaria varia, assembly GCA_013396735.1. Lineage (NCBI taxonomy): Eukaryota > Metazoa > Chordata > Aves > Passeriformes > Formicariidae > Grallaria > Grallaria varia. The sequence continues at coordinate 57,133 of VWZG01003052.1, forward strand.
ATCAAATCTGTTTGGGGGTTTGCAATGGGAGATGCTGCCAGTGCCATTCAGTATATTGTCACATACATAAAAGTGAGCTGATTTCTTTGGGGCTATTTTTGATTTATAGATTTAAGGGCGGGGGGTGGTGGGGAGGAATGCTTAGATGACACTGGAACCCAAAAAAATATTCATTTCATTTGGGGAGAATTTTATTATGACAATTCTTATGATTTCTATTATTAGAACAGGAAACTAATTCTTCCTGTGAGATAAATCCTGTTGCCATTTTCACACACACACACACACACACCCACACACCCACACACCCACACACACACACACACACCCCAAAGAGAAAAACCCCAGCGTTGGTGTCATTCGCATTGCGCAGTTTTTATTCCCTTTCCTGGCCCCAGGATCACTGGGTGATGTTTCTCCTCTGCACATGCCACTGAAATGAATAAGATGCTGTTTACGACACAGCTGGGGAAGGGACATGACAGAGCAAGAACACGATGCAGGCGGGTTGTGCAACATCCTCTGCAGAGGGCTGGGATCGCTGCTGCCCCTCTGGAAAGGGGAGAACTCACCAAAAACTCTTTGCTGCCAGTGCTGAGAGCATCCTTCTCCACTCTCAACTTCCAGAGGAGGCTGAAATGTCCGCAGCGGTTTCAGTGAAGTCAAATATTAAAGGTTGGGCGCAGGGAAGTTTGTTGTTTGACTACACGCAGCAGCAGGTTCAGATGATCCTGGTGGCTGCCACACAGCAGAACCTTCCTTGGGAAAAAGGATGCTGTGTTACCACCATCACACAGCAGAACCTGCCTTAGCAAAAAAGGATGCTGTGTTACCACCATCACACAGCAGAACCTTCCTTAGGAGAAAGGATGCTGTGTTACCACTGTCACACAGCAGAACCTTCCTTAGCAAGAAAGGATGCTGTGTTACCACCATCACACAGCAGAACCTGCCTTAGCAAAAAAGGATGCTGTGTTACCACCATCACAGAGCAGAACCTTCCTTAAGAGAAAGGATGCTGTGTTACCACCATCACACAGCAGAACCTTCCTTAGGAAATAGGGTGCTGTGTTACCACCTTCACACAGCAGAACCTTCCTTAGGAGAAAGGATGCTGTGTTACCACCATCACACAGCAGAACCTTCCTTAGGAGAAAGGATGCTGTGTTACCACCATCACACAGCAGAACCTTCCTTAGGAGAAAGGATGCTGTGTTACCACCTCACCCATCCATGCCACGTTCACAGCAGAATTCATTCCCTCTATGCAACTGGGAGGACACTTTTGCCAAAGGTAATTTCTGATACTTAAAAGAACAACATTAAAAAAAATAGAGCCAGGCAGACAAACCCGTTGGTGGTAACTCTCTCAGAAGTCAAAACCCTGAGAAGGAGGTGCCCAGTTAGCTGAATACCCCTTTTTCCACTGAAATTTTGATCATTACTTCAGTGTTGCCCGATGCCTCTATTATTTCCTATTTTCATGCATTTGTGAAGAGGAGCAGAGCCACAGATTCTCAAAATCCAGGGAATTTCTGTGTCTTACTTTTTATCTGATTTTGGTATGGAATGAAAAAGCTATTAGTCTGCAAAAAAACACATTTTCAACAAGAAAATATGTACAGCAGGGTGAAAAAATATTTACTGTGAAATATCAAAATATTTTCTTTTGATCTTGCTTTTTAATTTTAAAATTCTACTTCATTTAGATCTTGAAATTTGCCAACTATTTCCCTATAAAATGTGGAATTTTTATACCTGACATCAAAATGGAATTTTTTTTTGCACCCAAATAAGACGTTTAGACAAAAACACTTTCCCTTCCCAGCTAATCCTTTCCCACTAATAATTTGACAGCTCGGAACAAAGAAAAAATTGTGCAGTGGAAATTATTGCTGGACATTTTGAAGTCTTTTATCTGGACCAGGGACCTGCTGTGTGGGGGGCGAGTGTGAGAGTCTTGTCTTGAAAACAAAGCGACCTGTTCATCAGCTGGTGTTTATACAGAAAATTTTCAACCCAGGGGTCAAAATCAGAAGTACATTAGAGTCAGCATTTGTTTACTGGCAGAAGATCAGTCTGTAAAATAGCAGTTGGGGAGACTTTTAACAGGTTCAACTATTCTTTTGACTTCTATCCAGACTAATAATCGCTGTTCAGGTTTCCAGCTGAGTGTTCAATGCTGGAAACACTTTTGCTCTCCAGCAGTGCTGCCCTCGCCCACCCTGGCTGAAGAACGGCAGCTCGAAGGCATCTTTTCCAGAAGGAATTCCCAGCTCAGGACACAAACAGCAATTTCCAATGGCACAAAATTCATAATCTTCCATTAAAGCGCCTTGAAACCTGAGCATCCGAATACTTTAAACAGGGCACCCAGGCTCCCTGTTCGCTTTGGGGGTGGCAGGGGGGCTCCCATCTCAACATGCCTAATAAAACCTCCGAGCAAGGTTTTTGCGAGGCCCTAAGATTAATATTGATATAATGTCTCTATATTTCTCCTTGGCACCTGTTGAATTGTTGTACTTGCCCATTAGCACTCCATTTAACATCAGAAGTCAGTTAATAAATTCTTCCTTCCTGCATAGGAAATTGACTAAAAGACACAAAATTAGCTTTTAAATTTTAAAGAATTAAGATCTCTACAACTCACTTTTTCCCTTTATTGCGTTACCTTGGAAATGAGTGTCAGGCTGCATTCTCAGCACTGCTGTAACCTGGAAAGAGCCTTTTGCCTTTCAGCCCTCGCCTTGAATGGATGGTGGGGGGGAACAATACGCATCTTTTCTCCTCCTTTGCCCTCGGGCAGTTCTCAGGAAAAAGCCCAGCTTGCCCAATTGTCCAGGCCTGAGGCCTGAGAGGTCAAAGAGTTCAGGCTTTTGTGCTGGGATACTCTTCTTGGATTTCTTTACAGTCTTTGTCTGGTAACAGATAAATAACTGTTGGTTTGGGGTTGGTTTTTTTTTTCCCCTGCTTCTGCAAACAAAAAAAGTAGTATCAGCCCCCAAAGGGTAACAGAGTAGAGAGAATGGTTCTTTCCTTCTTGGATGCTTTTTATCATCTTTATTTTCAGATATAAAAACTCAAAGATTCATTAGAAACACCAGTTGGCTATTTTGGCATCTTACCACCTCATTGTGGCTTTGCTTGTAAAATCTTTCTGAGAGATGAGTATAAACCGGGACCCCAAATCACACGTTCTTTGCTAATTATGAATTCCAGATCTGTTCCTCAGTCCTACCAAGAGATGCTCCATACCTGTAGCATCAGTAGCAGCCTGAAACTCCAAATTGAAATTAATCCACCTTCAGCCTTGGTGCCCAAGCCACTTCTGAGCTTCCCAACTCACCCCCATTCCTGTTTCTGCTACAGAACACTTATTTCCCAAATATTGTCACTGTCAGTTGCCCCGTCTCTGGGAAGATGTTACATATTCAAACTTCAAAACAAATTACTTTAAAATGTAGCCATTTATACGAAAAGGAAAGCTTGAAAAAGCAGATATTCGGTGTTTGCGTGGGACATGGAGGCTGTGCAGAGGCTATTGAGCCAATTTAACACAATGCCAATGTAATATGGACAGATGCACGTAATTACTGCTGGTGGACGTCATTATTTTAATTTTATTTTTACCCTTTTTTTTTTTTTTAATATCCACCTGTCTTACTGATGATGTCTCTTTTATCAAGCAATCTTTGAGGATATATCCCGATTGTCTCACTCTTGTTAAAAAAAACCTGTTTATCATCTACACTCCGAGCTCTCGCTTCCCTTTAGCCCAGGCAAAGGTTTGGGTTAATGGGGGAAGGTCTAGCAAACCCTTTCCACTCCACAGCCTTGTTGTTGAAATCATAGAAGTCCAGAACCAGGGTGCGGAAAGCCGTATTGTATAAACACCCTAATGCATGACACATGACTAAGTGATAAATCCTGACACGTTTACAAAACAAAATGAAAATCTTCATTTGTCTTTAGGAAAGGGAAGTGCTCCCACGTGTTTAGACATCTGCGCACTCAACATGTGGCAATTACCGCGCTGAGGAATTGGAGCACTTAAACTGCTGCGGCAAATTAAGGCTCTAGTGATCAGCACCTTCTCGGCACCGCAAACAAAGCCATTGGTGGGTTTAGGGCTATTCAAGTCGAGGGATGCCTCTGAATGGCTTAATCCCATCAATATAGATTTACCTCCAGCCCCAGCAGTATCAGTGGTTTCCGTTTCGTTTCCGTTTCATTGGACTGTACACAACCACCGTGTCCTAAAGCAGTTTGTAAGCCCCACTTTTGTATGTTTGCTTAAGTGCTGAAATTAAATACACATAATGAAGCCATCTGCAATGAGCAGAATTAATAACTGGCATAGCATATTGCTCGGAGATTGTTGACTATACAAACACATCGTACACACACACACGCTGATCTCCAAAGAACTTGGCATTGCTCAAAACTTTACAGCGCTCGTTTGAATGTATCCAAAAATTCTTAGTTCCCAAGGGATTCTTATTTACTTAGACTGGAAAACTCACCACTAAGCTTATCTCATAAAACAATCTTTTAGGCTCTCTGTAAAAAGTCTTCTATTTAAAACAAAAATTTAAAAATGCAGTGGAATATACACTTTAAATACTTGGTTTGGGAAAATGGTCAGATGTGGACTGCAAAACGCAGAGGGTGATGTGCTGCAGTGACGATTCCTTGTGTGTATCTGCACCTGTGAGGTCCATGCATCAGATCCATGGAGAGCTACGCTATTCACAGTTGCCAGTGTTTGTTTGCGGGCTCACAATGCTCTGTTGTGATGACCTGGCATTATCTCCCAGGATTTCCTGCAAAAGCAAAGAGAAGCTAAGAAGCAATCAACACTGGATTGTACCTGTCTTCTGTACAAACATGTAAGGATCGGATTATTAATGCCTTCTCTTGGCGAACCTGTGTTTGTCTTTATTTCACAAGCAATTTTCATATCAGACTGAAAAATCAGAAGGAAAAGCTCTGCTGAGCCAGGGTTAAACTGAATTTAGCCTTTGAACTTTTACCAAGAATGTAAAATTAAGTTTAAATTCACTTTTATGGAGTGACCTCTTTTGGCTATTTATGGCCTATATGCATGCACACACATGCACACGCAAACACAAATATACTTACATAATCCAATCAAAACATCCACTTAAATTACTGTGAATGGATTGCACATTCCCACATTTCCTTATAAACTGAATGTCACAGAGTGATGGTGCTTGGGCTGCAATTGTGTTATATCAGGTTTCTTTTCAGGTTACCAAACACCAGAGGAAATGTAGGGGTTTTCAGTGTGTTTTAAGAAGAGAACAGAAAGGAAAATTAGTCTGAAATTGACATTTGTTTATTTTTTCGTGTTTGCTATTGCAGTGGAGAAGGGGCAAGTGAAAGTGGGCCATATTGTAATAGGAACTCTACAAACAAAGAATTTTAGTCCTGAAAAACTCAGAATCTAAAAGGAAGCTAGTAACTCCAATTAAATAAGTATCCATTCAGCTCCTTTGCTTTGTGGGTTTGGTTGGTTATTTCAATTCTTCTGGATTGAGGGGGAGTTGTTTTGTCTATATGATTTTTTCAAGTTAAAAAATAACTTATGAAGATTACCTGGCTTCTCTAGGGGGTTAAAACAAATGAACAAACAAAGAAATACAAAAAAACCCCCACAACATTTGTAGCCTTGGAGCAAGGAAATCACAAAGTAGAATAGGGAAATAAAGGAAAAAGCAAATTTGACCTCGAAGGTGTCAAAGTTCTGGTAAGTGAGATGGAACAAACAACGCAGGAAATTGCAGCCATGTTTTTGAGTTTTCTTTTCTTCATTCCATCATTTCTGAGTCTCCGTTTCCTTTTGTTGATGTGAACTATCAAACGCCTCGGGCGTGCACCAGGCACCTGTTGCCTTATCAGATTGGCAGCACCATCAGACTCCCTGCGAGCCTGTCACTGACACCACTTCTTCGCACAACCAGGAGGAGGTGTGCTGGGATCAGCATCACCCCACGCCCGTCACCCACCCAAAAGTAGCTTCAGCCTCTTCCCTGGAGGATCCAACATCACTTTTGATGTGCAGGAGAAGCACACCTCTTGACCGCAGCAGGCCTGTTAAAAACCAGACCTACTTTTTGCCAAAGTGGTTGGGAAGGATTTTTGTTTCTCACAGCAAATGAGCCAAATTCTGAGGTTTAATTTTTTTTAATGTGTGTGTATACATATATATATATTTTATTTATTTTTATATATATTTATATCTATATTTAATGTATATATATATAAATATAATATATTTGGGGCTGTTACTAACAGCACACAAATAAATCACTTCTTGTAAATCTACTTAAGCAGTTGGCTGGGGAACAATTTTCTGTTTGTCACTGTTAAAGATGTTTGTGGGCCTCAGAAAGCCCTCTTTGGGGCTGCTGAATTATTTGTCATAGCAGAGCTGTGCCACCACTGGCACCTCGTGCCACTTCACCCGCAAACATCTGTGTTTCGGTTGCTCTTCCTGCTGCTGCATCTCCGCTGCCCTCCCGTGCATTAACGCCGTGCCAAGGAGGCAGAGCTGCAGCCAGCCTGGCCAACGCACGCTCAAGCAAGGCTCTTAAAGAGCAACCTTTGTACAGAGGGGCCACAAAGGCTCTTTTTATTTGTAGCCCTTCTCAACACAACCAGCTCATTGCTGACGCTGCAGCAACTGCAGCTTTTCCTCCAGGCGCGGCGGCACCGGGTTGAGAGTGGCCCTGGTGGGGTGCAGAGCCCCTGGAGCTGCCAAATCCCAGGAAAAAGGGAAAAAAAGTCCCTGTGGATCCTGTGTCAAGAGGGATGCCTTGCTGGGCCCCCCTTTTAAGAGTGGCTTGAAAAGGAAATCAAGCCGGCAATCAACCTCAGTGCCCCAGGGCACCCCTAGGCTGGTTCCCATATGGAAGTCCCATCATGGGTTTTTTTTTTAGTGTGGGGCTGGTAAAACAGTGACACAGGTTGTCCAGAGAGGTGGTGGTTGCCCTCTCCCTGGAAATATACAAGGTCAGGTTGTACAAAGCTCTAGCAACCTGATCTAGTGGAACATGTCCATGCTCATGGCAGGGCATTGGATTAGATGACCTTTTAAGGTCCCTTCCAACCAAGTTTATGCTCCTTTGATGCTCCAAGAGCAGAAATTTGGCAGCCCCTCCTCTAAGGAGCACATTTCAGTGCAGCAGTTACATTGTCAGCTAAAGGAAGTCACTGATACTCATTATTTAGCAGATTAGGGCATCCTACACCGGCTGACATGAAGAGATTCCTGTCTTTTTCTGAAGTGAAGCATGGTGGGTAAGCTTTTGCCAAAGGAGAAAAAAAATAAGAGAGAGGAAATATAAAATCAAAACAACTAAACTAAGAAAGAAAATAAAATCAGGGCCTTTAATCTTCTTGATATAGCCAGAGTACTGACAGAATTTCCCAGCAGTAGATCCTCCACATGCATGAACAGCAGCAAGTGAATTGGGATGCATTTGCTGTGCTGTGTGTTCATCATGTCTGCACTTTGGGTCTCCTGCCTCCCTCCTTGCTCTATTTTTGCTTAGGGGAGAAATGGAAAATGCCAAAGAGCTTGCCCGGAGCATGGCTACAGGAAAATAAACCCTGCATCTGTAAAAATGAGCACTCTGCTTTTTCACCTGAGGGTTGCACGGGCAGGCAAAACAACCATGGGCAAGTTGCACATTCACTACACTGTGCACAGACCCACTGCAAGGACGAGCATGAAGTGCTGGCCATACAGGGAATAAGTGCTTGAGTTGCACCAATATTTCACTGAGTTTAAGTAGTCTGTGTTGATAAGAAGAGTTTTAGCAAAATCATTCATTTATTTAGGAATGGGGGGGGGGAGAATGACTTGCACCAAATCTTTGGTTTTTGGTTTTTTGGTTTTTGTTTTTTTAGAGTAAGAAAAAGGATAACTAAGCTGAGCAGGACCAATTTTAAACCAATATGAGGAGAATCAGGCCCGATGGGTTTAAAATTTTCTATTAAAATGCTTACTTGTGCTTCCTCAAATACAGTCTGTTCTACCGCATGGGAATTAACCTCTTTAATGGTGCGTGCTTCCTTCTTGTTGATGTGGGAGCTGGGTATTGATGTGTGGGTAAAGATCATGTACTCGCCTCCATGGGACCGGAGCTGAGTACAGTCTGGGGGGACTGCTGGGAGCTTTATGGCAAGCAAAGAAATTCCTCAACCACTCTTCACTATATTGAGGAAAACCCAATTAAATCTGACCAGGGACAGCTATAATTTGCTGTCCTGTTCTTTTGATATTATTACTGTGCTGTATTTTTTCACTAACGTCCTCCACCTCCTGCCCTCGAGGGTAGCTTGTCTATATATTTCTATTTTCTACAGTTACACTCTGTCTGGGACGTGCGCTCACCCCTTCTTCCTGGAATAGCTGTGCATCTGGGCCAAAAAAAGTCTCAAAAACTAAGAGTGTAATGTAATTTTAGCATTTTGGAAAGCTTTGAGGGTCTCGGTTTTCCATACAATTCACTGCAATTTTCCTTCATTCAAATGGGAGAAGACTACAGGACTTAAGAGGGGTGCTAAAGGTCTCAGTTTTATTTGTGTAAGTCTGGAATAACTTCAGCAATTTCTCCCAGAGAGGATTAGATCTGCCATTTTTTGTAACGACTGAAAACAAATCTGGATGGCCCAACACGCAACTTCAGATAAAATCATACACAAACCCTAGAGAAAACTGGACTGGCAGCTAAATTTCATATGTGGTCTTTATCTCCATCTTGCTCGTGTTTTTGAACTTGTAGGAAATCGGTGACACTTGAAAGCAGATGTGAGTGGAACAAATTGGCCTTATTTGCAGTAATATGAAGAAAATGTGTAAAAACGAGAACTAAAAATCTTCCCTAGGCAAACCAAAAATAAAGCACTTGACTCTTTCTTGGGGGGGGGGAAAAAAAAAAAAAAAAAAGAGACATCCACATGACAGATGTTGGCCATAATTTTAGCCACATCACTTAATGCAACACTGGGCCAAAGTCAGAAACTATGAAGACAAGCACAGTAAAGGATCAGCAGAAAAGTGTGTAAGGTGGCTCCATCACAAAAATGTTTGAAGACCCAGGAGAATATTTCAGTGAAGTTGCTTAACATCACAGTGAATACCGCATGAAAAAGTAAGTTTTCATTATTAATCCCAAAGCTTGCTCTGAAACCTTGGATTTATTTGACTCTAAAGGCAAACTCCAGGAGGGGAGGTCCACCTGCAACAACATCAGGAAGGAACAATGTTATATAGTGCATCAACTTCCAAAAAAGTGCAAATGAAAGTCTGTTGTTTCCACCTGAGGTCACACATTTTATTTCTTACCTTTTTCTCAGCAATTTTAGAAAAATGGACTTTAACTTGCAGAGAAAAAAATTTCTTTCCTATTGAGAGATAAATTCAGGTGCGTGGATTGATGGTGACACCAGGACTGTCCTGGCACAGCCTGCCCAGGGCATTAAGAGCCACGGTGAGGGCAGTTGAGGTATCACATGAAGAGTGCTGAAGAAGACCTTCACATGCTCTCCCAGGAAGAAAGCCAAAGGTCCTATTTGCCTAGAATGGATCGATCAGAGCTTTGTACATCGAGTTCAAAGGATATTGCCCTGATAATTTTGCCAGACTTTGCATTTCCTATATTAAATGGGACCCAGAGCCCAGAATTTAATTCACCCATTAGAGTCACCAAAAAGATGTAAACAACCCGTTAAGTAGTTCTGAGAAAAGAGGGGAAAAAAAAGAGAAAAAACAACAGCCAACCTGCACATTTGATTATCAGACCAATTCAAACTATTGTTTTCCTCCTTTAACCCAGGAAATCTCATTATATTTATAGCTTATGTCAGAGCAAAAACTTTTACTGAGAGCAGCATCAACTAAAAAAATTCAGCCATGCTGGTTCAGGTGATTGGAACAATAACAAAACACCCTCCCTTAAATGTTACCAAGTCCTCATCACATACCCCGGGATTAAGCTGTGTGAATGGGCAACAGGAAAAACCCAGGAGTATCTGATTACAGGAAAGAGCTGCTCTTTATTTATTTAATTTCACCCCCCTCCTTCTCACTTTGGAAGGGGGGGGTGAAAAAAAGAAAAAAAAAAAAATAAAAGAAAAAAAAAAAAAGCCCTTGAAACCGATTCCAAGAACTGCTCCTGCTTGGGAGTTTGAACACAGGAGGAACAAGATAAATTCCTCAAAATTCTAATTGGGGAACAGTTGACTTAATTGGTGGCCATTTGGCAGACAATGGGAAAGGAGCCCTGGCTGGCGCTGATGGCACCCCAGGGGGATATAACCTTGCAACAGGCCAGAAAGCTCTCAGGGACAGATTGTTTCCAGAGAAGAAACCATGAGACCAAGGGTTGGATTAACCCTCCAACTGTCAAGCTTTATTAGGCGTAATCAGGCCAGACATAGCAAGGGTTAAACACAGGAAACTGAACTGGCAATGATGACATATGTCTCTTTAAAAACAAGGAAAGGCAGAGGGGGGATAGAGAGGGATGGATTTGGGAAAGAAAATCCACCTAAAGGAACCACAGTGTCATTCTTTCTGGTTCCGATGAAGTAGCTGCTGCTGCAGGGTTTGCTCACTCCGCAGTGTCACCTACTCAAGACTTTCTCACCCTCCCTTTCCAGACTTAACTCCTGGGGAATTCTTTTGCAGGAGTCGGAGTTAGCTCTGACAGGAGTGCTGCTGGTTTCTGGTCCTGCCCTGCGTTGAGCAGGCAGGGCTGAAAGCCCAGAAACGCTCAGATAAGGCGCACGAAAAGCTTTTCAAAGTGGCTTTGCGCCTTCCTCCCGAGATGTGCGGAATCGCACCTTAAAACAGCAGATGAACGGAAAAATTAAATGACCTCCATAAATTGTGGGATTAGCAACTCGGAGGCAACCGAAACACTTTGAAAAAACCCCACTGAGTGCTCCTGTTCCTCCCACATTCCAAATCAGAGCCTTTCCAGGTCTGTCCCCTCTGGCTCGGCTGTGGGTCAGATTTTCTGGGTGCAAAGAGCAGAATGCCATGAGAATATTTTAGGCAGCTGAATTTTGAGCAAACACATCAAGAACATCCCAACAGCTCAGCCCTCATCTTTTTTGATGCATAAAATGGCAGCATATTTATATTTGTAATGCATGTGTACAGCAGAAAAGAA
>VWZG01003052.1:70570-86453 GCA_013396735.1 Grallaria varia
AAAAAAAAAAAAAAGGAAAGAAACCAGGTATTTCAGATGGCATGCTGTGTGAAAGAAATCCCTTATTGACTAGTCTAATCTTGTATAATGTAATCTAATAAAAAAGCCTGTTCCCAGAGGAACTGCTCAATAGTTGTTATAGTGTTAAAACATGTTTTATGCTGTGTTCTGAAACATATTAAGTGTAACAAAATTGTCCAGCTACTTCTTACATACCAGCTACTAAATATGGCATGGATGCTGTCAATAAAGTAAGGAGTTACTATATTTTAGATTTCTCCGAGGCATAGGATTCAGTTATACTTTCAGTAATCAATTAATTGGCTGCTCATTACTGGCACAGATTGCTTGCAGCCTTCCAGACTGTGCTCCCTCCGTGGGCTGGGTGTGGGAGTGTGCAGGGCATCCCACCCCACGTGCTGGAGCCATGGGTCCAGAGGGTGCCACTGCCCGCTGTTATAGGTGCACATTGTCCTTTCGGAGCTGGGAACCACCTCGGAGCAGGGCTGGGTGGAAAAGGTCCCCTGCAACTGTGAAACACACTCCTGGGAGGCTTGAGTGCCTACATTTCCCACAACATACTGGGTCAGGTTGAATAGGATGTTCAGTGCTTCAGGTTCACCCGACCTCCCCACCTTCTGCAGCAGTCTTGGCCTCGAGCGTCACATCAGGTTCTTGTCTTGGACCTAACGACATACAAATCTCCTTCTGGCGACCCTCTCCAAAAAGAAAAGAAAGGAAAACCTTGTGTTCTCACCTCAAATTGTTGCCATAATGAAGGGTACAGAAAGGTCACACAAAGAATTGCCTGCCCAAAGAGACAGCCAGCCGCAGAGCCGGGATGCTCCACAAGGATGGAAACAATATCCAGCAGGAAAAAGAGCAGGAACTTCCTCAGCTGGGCTCGGACCATGGGAAATGGTTGTGTAACAGCACCCAAGCCAGCTCCTCCTCAAAGGCCCCAGAGAGGCCACAGGAGCAGCTCTCCCCTGCACCAGGAGGGGCTCATCCCACTCTGCCTGAGCCCCAGCCCAGGCAGGAACTTCCAAGTGAGCCCCATGACAAAAGGATCTGCCTTTACAAGATGCTTTTCAAACTCCGAGCCCCATCCTCTCTCTCAGTACATGAATTTCCTTTGAACAGCTGCTGGTTTTTTTCAGTGTAGTCATAGATTAGAAATTATATGTCTGGGGTGTCTTCTGAGTGTTCTTTATTGGGTGTGTGAATCACACAGAGCTGTTTCCGTTCCTTGATTAACTGAGTGAGACTCTTAGAACCAAGTTTTTAATAATAAATGTTGTATTTACAAATTCACAATTTGCAAATAGTCTCCAGGCTTCTTTTAAATTGCTGTTTTCATGGAAACTTCTCTAGGCAAACTGACTTGTACAAGTTTGGTTTCATTTGTAGAAAGCAGACATAAAATGGGAATGAAGGTAAGAAAAGAATAATGCTGTTGGGCTTTTCTCCCTTGAATGTAAGTTCTTGGAAAAATTGTTGTTGACCCTATAATAGGTGTAGGGAAGATTCAAAAATAATTTCATTGCTTTTATATGAAATGACAAATTAAATCTAACGTATCTGGGCAATAGTAACACTACTGACACTAATATTGTACTACTGGTAGATTTTAATAGCAATAATTAGTACAAATATTAGTAGCGATTTAATTGCCTGAGCTTTAGCTATATTTTACACACAGTAGAAATTAGCAAAACAGAGGCCAGAATTACATACTGACATCTATATTTTCCATGTAATCAACATAACAGCATGTGTGGACTGTATGTGAAATGGCATAAATACTCTCCTGAAAGTTATGCAAACATTTGTTTTGAAGTGCCAAGATATGTATTGTTCCTTCCAGACCTGAATAGAAAAGTCCAGTCCAGGAACAAATATGAATAACTGAAACAGATGCTCAGCATATTGTATATATGTAGTTGTTATTAGCATAAGAGAAACATTGCCTTAAAATAGGTGATCTATCACGGCACAATTAGCAGTTATTTATCACAGTAACAATCCAAACTGTGTCCTCAATATGTTTCGTTGTATATTTAAATTAAATACCAGCAGTCTATGTAAAGTAGAAATCAATCAATATATTGTAATTAATATAATCATACCTCTCCAGAGGGCTAGCAGGTGTGTTAGACACAGAGATACATATTGTGTAGCTCCTTAATATAACAGGACATTTGGGTGGTGGGAGAGCCTGAAATACAGACAGTAGATACAGGTATATATTAAGCAATATTAAGCATAGGTACATCATTATGGCCTATGAAATTTTTAGCCTTTATGTAGTCCCAATATCTTTTCAGAGTACAGCAGAATTATCACTCTAGGAAACATTACGTGTTGACGTCCAATTGGTGCTTAACAATAAAACAATTGCCTTATTAAATCTAAATTAAATCCTGTTTAAGATAAATTTAATTTAAAGTGTGGCTTAAATGGCTCACGAGAGTGATGAATGCCCCTGTTGAAGCAAACCCAAATCATTTGTACTGCTTTATTATTTCAGTCAGATAGCTGTTTATTATTTTTTGAATTATTATTTTAATTTACTGATATCCCTCCTGCTTGCATAGAGCTATTTGCACGACCAGAACTACAGAGCTGTCAGATGCATTCTAATTCTAACCCAGAGCTGTAACATTCCTCAGAAACTTTCGCAAGGAGACAGAGTCATTAACATCATTTTCCCATTTCATTTCAGGATTCATTTTACACAGCTGGAGTTGAGCTGTTCTGCGAATAAGACACGCCTATAATTGACAAAACACAGGACTGACCCTGAGCCAGCAAAAAAAATAAATGTGTTAGTTGCATCAGCTAAAGGTGCTCATACTTTTGGAGTTTCCTGCAACAGATTTTGTTTTCTATGTGTTGGTTTTGTTTTGTGTTGTGGATTTGCTTTGTTTTTATTTCCTTAAAAAGAAGGGCTACAAAATAATCTTCCTCCAGAGTAGGCTTTAAATAATATCAGATAATAATCTATAACTGAGGCAAACTCTCTGGACACGGTTACCATTTCATATCCTTTTAGATTCTTTCTGAAAAACTAGCTTTTCCATCTTAAGCAGAAAATTAGACAGGTATGGTCTGCATTTTATATTCCAGTGAATGGAACCCCTCAGCAGTCCAATTCCCTGAAAAATTTCCACATTGATTTGTAACCTTTGGGGGAAAAATTCTTAATTCTCCATGGTTTCTGATCACTTAGGCTTTTCTGGGCTTGGGTAACACAGCATGCCACATGTTTTCCTAACAAATTGCATTCGGACACTTTCCGACACTTTCATTATTTTAACTCAGGTAATAATTAGTCACTGTCAGAGCTAAGACTTAGGTTGTGCAAATCAGAATAAATTTACCTTGCTGTAGCAGCAGTCACAAATGAAGCAATAAATTAGAAATAGCAAATTGTTACGGACTTAAGAGATCACAACTCAGAATCGCTACCTGAAATCCAGGAAATGTTACAGCACTGCCAAGATTTCCTTGAGAGCTTAATTTTTCCAGATAACTTCATGTTTCGAGAATGTTATTGCAAAAAGCCCTGGAGATATTATACTCAGGACATTCCCTAAGAAAACACGGCGGGACTTTTCTATTGGAAAAAAAAAAAAATGTATATATATAAAATGACCGAAGGCTGTTTCTTATTAGTATGAAATGCATGTCTTTTGAAGGTCTTCAGGGTTCAGAGTCTCTCCCCCTCCACAGCTTCTCTCTCCCTTGTGCTTACAGTTTGTATAGATTAAATGCATAGTGCAACCCCATGGGTTCTCTGTTGTAAAGCTATGTCTAATATGAGGCCACTAGACACTGTCACATAAAATCCATTAAAGTCCATCAGATGCACTGTCTTGGTAACGTTCAGCTCATTGTCATTGGGCTGCTGCAATGAAGCATAGAGTGCCTGCTTTGAAACTTGATTAAAACAATTCATTAAAAGTAAGGCAACTAATCAGAACACAAGGGTTGTCTTCATGGGACTTGAAAAGTTCATTAGTGCCCCCACTATGAAAAACAGGAGTGGGAAAAAGAAAGAGGCAGGAGAGAGAAAGAGAGATAAGTCCTCCTCCTCCTCCTCGCCTCCTTTCGGAGCTGTTATCTGGGGGCTGGGAGCCAGTATCCTTCCCTAGTGCTTTAATTGGTTTGAGCTGATCCTCCAGCATCATCCCAAAGACTTCTTTTGAAATTGTTGGTCATTATGATTTGATACCTCTCTTTTTTTTTTCCCCCATTTTCTTAAATAACTGTAAAGTAGCTGTTCCTAGCAGAGTTATTCCTGATTTCACCTTCCACCAAAAGCAGAGATTTCATTATACAAATACCTTTTTGTGTGAAAGCCCAAGAAACAACAAGAAGCATCTCAGTCTCTTTTACAGTGAATGCTCAGCTTTTTTTTTCATTCAAGATTTCCTCTAGTCTAATTTTTAACCCTCCAAAACAAAATCACTTAAAATTGAAAATTGTTTTGAATTTGTCAAAACAAAGTCAGTTCTAGAAATCAGAATTTATGCTTCTGAATTGCCAGGAAAATACTCACATTTTTCTTTTTCTTCCTGAACAAATTTCTTTTCCATTTTAAAATGAAAATAGCTCCAATAAATCAGTGTATTTTGGCCAAGCTTTGGTTTTGATGCTAAAATTCTGATTGACCTGCCTGAAAATCATTGACACGGGTACCTGAGCGTAAATACAATACTTTTTCATTAAAAGGATTCGTTAAAAGGAAGTAAAAAGAAACCAAACAAAAAAACCAAAACAAAACAAAAAAGAAACCCCATGCAAATGAAACCAATGTGTAGAGGCTGTTTTCTAGCACTCTCACCCACTGTCTGAGGATGGAAGGAGCAGCTGCAGGTCTGGCACACCATGCCAGCTGTTTGCAGAGGTGCATCAGTTCCTAATCGGAGCAGGTAAACAGCAGTAAATTCACAGAGACTACTTCACCGGTGTTGATGTTCTCGTGAATAGTAATAGTGGGGCAGCACTGCAGACACCCTTCAGGAGGGCTGTGATTTACAGGATATGGGAAAGGTCTATTCTCTTTGTTCAATAGAGACCATAAACAAAATTCGTCCAAATGACTGTTATGAAAAGTAGCTTCACAATATTGCATGAATCTTTCCACATCCTACGTCTTATCTAAAGTTTATACCTGGAAGATGGACTACTGGTATTGCAGGAACCCTATAGATTATCTCCATTACCGATTGAAGAGACTGCCTTTTTCTGTGCCTCCTGCCTACACATTTGTTACCTCCTTAAATGAGTGAAGGGTTTTTTGATTAAAGGGTTCTTTGCTCAGGAAACCACCGTTATTTGCAAACACAAATGCATATATAAACTCTAATGAATAATGAAGGTTATTTATTGCTTGTGCTTGAAATAATGGTTGATTTTGGAGTGCCTTTCATAAAACCCACATCAGAAAGTGTGTTATGTCCTGACATTTTCATTGCAGTTCAAGTAAAACAGTCCTCGGAAATTGTCTTGCTACCAAATTGCAATCATAAAGGCATGGCTTCAGACTCTGAGAATCACTTCAGATTGTGAACTTCTGGATAATATATAACATAAAGAGTTTAATTGAATCAGCCAGTTGGGTTTTTGCCCAGAAAAGTAGAAATTTAAATGCTGATGCAGCTTTAGCTTCCAATGACACCAGTCAGCACTCCTTAGATTGGATTGTAAATAATCTTATTTGAGGATATGCAGTATGATGGGGATATACTTGTCTGTAAACTTGCTAGCAAAAGTAATTAAATAATTCCATTGTGTACTAAGACATATGAAAAATCACTGACCCCAAAGAAAGATTCAATAAGTATTTACCAGCAGCAAGAAGAAAATACTGACTTTTTAGTAATTCTTGTCTTATTTTGGAGTTGGTAGGCCAAAAGAAAACAACTACCAAAAAAATCAAAACACAGCAACAGTGAAATCTGGTTCTGACCTATGTTTGAAGACTCTTGTGGTAAATGCCTTTCAGTCCATTTGAATGGTGATGCGAATCCACCATCTGAATGCAAGTTCGGTTCAAATCCCAGTGTTTCAAAGTCCACCTGAATTAGTCCTGAATTAGTGTCCTAAACATCTCAAGTCACATTTTTCAATCTTCAGCTGCAGCTGACAGAAACAGAAAAATAAACACAAATAAGTCTTCCTCCCACCTGATCCAACATAAAACATTGCATTATATTAAAGACAAAAAACAGGTATGCGGTCAGTGCTTTTTACTGAAAGCAATAAACCCCAGCTCACAAATTTCTCAATTTTTTTTATTTTCCAGAAGTTTTAATGAGAAATGTTAAAAGTGAAAAATGGAACAATTATAAACTGCACATTTAAACACTTGTAACTTCTTTAATATCTCCTTTTGCCTTTTCTTTTTTTTCCAGACACAATGTGAAAATAAAAATGAACTATTGAAAGTGCTAAGGGGCAAATTGAAGAAAGGGAAGCAAAAGTTAAAAGAAGTGAAAACATCAGTTCTGTTTAAAAAACACAAAGTCGCGCAATTTAAGTGTTGCTGTTTTTCCAATTTAAAATACAATTATACCTTTCATCTACAATTTTGGGGGAAAATAAACACCTGAATGAAGGGGTTTCATTAAATATTCCTGAATTTCTCTGATCCCTAAGTTCAGCGAGATGCAATATTCCATGTAAGAGGCATCTGAGCTGAAGCACAAGGCTAAAAGACAGCTGAGATAAGATGGGAGGTGACGGTCCTTTACTGTTAGCACACGCAGGAAAGCTCCAGGATTTGTATTAAGTGTGATTTAAGAACTCACGCTTCAGATGTTCCTGTTTTTCCACCAAGCCACTCGCGGAGCTTCAATGCTACAGTTGCCTTCATCCATTCTGCTTCATGCTGCAGCATCACCAGTCCATGCAAAGTCAGTCGTGTGTGCTGGACAGGATCACTAATTTAGCTCCACTGGATCTCTAAGAAAAAGACTGGATAAAATCTCAGGCGTTTCCCAAAATTATGCACAGCTCCTCTAAGGCATTGAATCTCTACCTTCCAGCATTGGTATTCTGCTGCCAAAAATGTTGTTTGTGGAAAAGCTGTGATATTGGAGACTGTTGATTTGTAATTTCCAAGAACGTTTGTCACAAATAAGTACAATACTGGCAACTTTATGGAGCTAGTCAAATTCCAGTTGGAGTCATCTTCCCTTCCTGGCGCAGTCAGCCACAGTTGCTGTTGCAAAAGAAAAACTTCATTCTACTTGGAAAATGGCTCCCTGTTGTAATAGCCAAGAATATGTGTCCTTGGGAGCATTCACTATTTTCCTTATCTATATTTTCATTAAAAAGTAACAAAATAGCTGTTTGTCACTACTCAAACTTCTTGTTTCTGCAAACTGCAGGGACGGCTCTCGAGCTATCTCATCAAGCTTCATTTTATAATACCTTTGTTTTATTTCCCTGCACGGTCTTTCCGTTTCTTTTCCCTTTGCCGGTTTCTTCGTGATGATTAACACTCTGCCTACAAGGAAATCATCTGTAGCTGGTGCAAACCTCAATGCATCTGTTCCATCCAACTGAAGATACGACCCACTGTGCCTTTTGCCAGAAAAACTCAAGATGCCTCCAAAGCATTTTATTTGCTAAATAACATATGAATGCAGCTCTCCTTTTTCCCCCAATTATCATCTTATCAGAAGCTGAAAGTGTGGTACACAGGAATATATGGACAAGGTGGCTGGGTCACCTTGGTCACTGCACAAGGTAGAAGCTACCTGGCTGAGGCAGTCTTGCTGCATTGTGCTCATTTTCTTAATAGTCCAGATGCTGGTAAGGACCTCAGAGTTTGGGGAAAATTACACCAACTCCGCACTTTTTTTCAGTGCAGAATTAGATGTACCTTCACCCACCTCCGTAATGCAACACTGACCCTCATTTTGCATGTAAAAGTAGCTCAGTCAGGGTGGAGAGCCAGCACCCCTCTTTCTCCCCAAAACTTATTAGCCAACCGACCTACTTCAACTCCAAAAAATGTGAATATGTATCCAAAATCAACTTTGCAGATGGATTTTGCTTCCATTAAATTCCATGGTGAAAAAATGCCATATATAGGGTTTAATTTAATTGTGGGCATAAAGTGCTTGCAAAAAAAAAAAAAAAAAAAAGCTTCATATTTGGAGTTATGGAATTATTTTACTGAAAGAGAATTACGTTACATATTTAAATCCCTGGTGGCTACTAATGTTTTATTAAATACAGTGTAAATCCAGCTGCGACCATGCAATAAAACCTCCAAGGGGCAAAAAGGGAGTGTTTTATATTTGATTTCTGCATGCAACAACTTGGTCTCCTGAATACTGCCCATATGCCATTATGCTCTCCTTGACACTGGTCTTTAATGGGGGCTCAGTGTGCCGAGCCACAGCTCCAATGTACAGAAGGAACATGGTAAGATTATGCACAACCTCTAAAATTTCAGGTATCTGTCCCACTCACAAAACAAAACCTTGTGGTAAGCTGTTGTACAAAAGCATTTAATGCTGGTCAATAAAATGCACAAAATCCATTTTTATAGTGAGAGAAGTTTGATTTCATTACAGAACTTTAGGAAATAATGACGTGACTCTGTGGACAGTCCCCCATAGTAATTAGCTGGAGAGTAAATCCATTTGTTTTTTGCATTTTTTTCATCAGGACATGCATTTTCACTCTCATGTGCCCAGGGTTTGAAAGGTTTACATTACATAAAATTAGGACTATATAAACTATGGGCTTCATCTGTTTTCTAATGTGATTGCCCCTTCCCTTCAACAGAGTAGCCTAATTGATAGCCTCCATTGTATGCAATGCACGTCAATAAATACTGAACATGAATGTGAATCAATATTGTGTTAGTACTGGGATTAAGCAAGCTATTTTCTCTCTTTTTTTTTTTTTTTTTTTTCTTTTTCCAGAGGAGATTAATATAAGTAAATAAAATGACTGTTTGTCTGAAATTCTGCCCGGGGATTTAGTTTTGCATTTCCCTGTAGGAGCACAACATTAGAAGTCAACCCGGTCCCTACTTCCTTGGTTCAATGTGGACAATAGAATCAAACACCTCAGTGGAGTGCTGGGAAGGACAATCCTTTTTTCCTTTTCCCTGGAAAAACAAGTATAGCTGTAAAGGCAAAGAGATTTGACTTCTGGGTTTTTTTTTTTTCCTTCTGTCTTTGTCGAGCCACAAATTAGAGGACAATTTATGAGAGCCTAGACAAAAATTTATAGGCCCAATATTGACTGCTCTTGACCCTGTGTGCTATTTTGCAGTCTAAACAATGCCAAGTCGCTGAGATGACCCAACGCCATGCCAAAATCCATAGGCACCTGATATATATTACACAAATTTTTAAAGCATGGTGAAAGCACAACACAGTGATAAACGAGCACAGTATTTTAGATCAGTTCTTGCAAATGCAGAGCACAGAGTCGGCAACACTCTAAGGTTTGGGGAAATGAGGGCTGGAAAAGGTGGTGTATAATGTTGGGACATGTTAGCTGTTAGATCAAAGTTCAGATCTAAGCCCAGAAACACAAGAGTTTACAAAAAAAAAGCTCTGCCCAGTCATTGCCCATGAAAGTTCAAGGGCTTATGCTATAGGCAAGCCCACTTGCTAAAGTGCTTAACATTTCTTTCCTTTGGGGAATTGTCTCTGATTTCCAAGGGGTCAGAACTCGTTTTCCCAATGGAGACAGGTTGTAGCAGAACCCCTGCACATCCCTCTGCCCCCTCCATAGGTACTGCTAAGTCCTGCTTGCACTTGTCACCTCCTTCAAGACCACGGGCAATTGGTTTGGGGTTTGGGTTCCCAAACGCACCCAAGTGAAATAAGTGGATCCTGGATGTTTAAGGGGTTTAGGAATTTAAAGTAATTTTTTTCTAGAAACTTTAAACTATACCATCATCTCCAAAGACCTGGTCTCCAAATGGCTCAACACAGATGTAAATATGAAGGTCAATGGACAGATTTTCTAAGCACTCTAAAGCAGTGACAGTGTTTGACTTTCTAAGGGCTAACTTTTAGATTTAATCTGTTCATCATTACCATATTCAGTTAGAAGGTAGAAACACTTAGATGTAAATCGATTTTCCCCCCTTTTTTTTTTCACAGAAGTGAAATCTATGCCACATCTGAAATAACTTCCCTAACCACAGGCCTTGGTAGAGAAAACCTCAGTATTGCCAGTATAACTATTATTTTATACAGAATGTTTTTATTAGAGGAGAAGCTGAGACATGGGTCCCTCATTTTACTGCCCTAATTGCATGGTTACAGAATCATTCCTCTGCTTGTTTTAGTTGAGGTGCTGGGCTTTTGGTTTTCTTTTTCATTGCAGAGAAATGAAATAATTTGCATTTATTCTTAACAAAATGTATGGGTCTTTCTATACTGGAATTTAGCTGAAACTTTTTTATTACATTTATCTGCACACCCGTGTGCTCATTTATAGATGCAAATCTGTAGTTGCTAAGACCGTGCATTGCATATGCACAAATGCATAACACACACAGCAGGTAAAAAAATCATTGCAGTGACCCCTTAAAAATGTGCTGCATTTCTTGCAACTGAATTTATTTGCCTTTATACATTGAAAGGGAAAAGTACCATATTTTAAAGATGTATTTTGCAGATTATTTTTCCAGCAGCCGCAAACCATTTCTGCACAACTACTCACACCAAATGAATTATCGCTTTCCTAGCTTGAATCTACAACAGTTAATTTAATCGGTGACTTGCAGAGAATGTATGGCTAAATCAAGCCTTCAGTTGGAGGTTCGGCTTGGTTTTCTGTGGCATCTTGTGTCACAATATGTCAAATCAGTGTGGCTGCATGGGTGGATGGGTTACTCTTAAAGAAGGCATCGCTCTTAAACGGGTTTTTCTGAAAAGCCAAGAAACCAACCAAACAAAAAAATGTTAATGAAGTGGATCTCCATGTGTCAGTCTGTGCTTATGGTTAATTACTGTACCAGTGGAGGACTTTGGGGAGAAAAGACGACACAGGTATTCACTGCACAGTCATTTCATGTGGACCTTTTGAGTTCCAATCTGCGCTGACAAGGTCTCTTAACCTGGAGTACTGTCCCAAAGCACCTGGTACATTAACAAGACCACTTTTTTTTTTTTTTTTTATTTGCCTCCCACCCCTTTCCCCTTTGTTGCTATAGTAAAAATGTTTCTACTTTTCTACATCTGTCTGCTGTTGCCAACAAAACACTGGAGAACAGGAGGTGATCTTTCTGTTTTCGTTCCAGCAGCCTGGCCCTGAATGAGTTTAATCGGCTGAGAAACGCGACTGAAAAGGGCTTTGCTACCCTTTCTAACTTCACTGCGCTCAGGCTTTCTGTAGCCTAGCGAGTGACACCCTATGCCTTATTTCACTGTGGATTATTTAGAATGCTCCAATTGTGACTTGTCAATGTGGTCCGGGGTAGATCAAGGCAAAACCTCCGACAAGAAAACAGCAATGCGAATATGATGTGACTGACTGCTGCACAATGGACTAATACCTCTTAATTTGGACTTTTAGCAATCGTTTACCATCCTTATGCCCTTGAAGATTCCAAATCCACTCTTAGGGAGAAGAAAAAAAAAGTCTTTTTCTTCCCTCTCCCTCCTGCCCTCCCCTCCCCATAACTCCAGTGTATCGATCAATGTCTCTGTATGCATTTAATAGCTTTATTTCAAAGCACTTTACTCTTAAAAGCCCCTCTCACCAAGGCATACTATTGAAATACTGTGCAGGTGTAATTAAATGAGCCAATTTTTTTGGCCTGGACTGTATCTCTGTTTTTTCTCTGGCATTGGAACTGCAAGATGAGGTTTGGTCGTTTCTTATCTCTGGGCAGCACAGCTTTTGGGTTTGCTACTTTTCCTTTTTTTTTTCTTTTTTTTTTTTTAATTAAAAAAAATAATTAAACTGGAATTAATTGGTTAAAGGTTAATAGATGTAGAGATTGACATCCTTAGTAAAAGTACTCCACCTGAGATGACAGTGCAGGAGACTTAATATATTACTAGGTAGTTATGCCTGTACTACACCCAGGAGTGCTATGGCCAGGGTACCACTGAATGCCAAGTGACTTTGCTGTGGAGAAGTTATTCATCTACTGATGGATGCTGTCACTCGATTTGCAACGTTCACCAAGAAATGGAGGGAAACTACTCATTTATTTCACATTGGAATTTTTCACACAACAGGTTTTTTTTTTTGCTCACTTCAAGATCTAGGGAAACAGTTCAAAAATAGCATTTCAGAACATCATGAATAAGTTTCATATATATCTTCAGATAATGTTTCTGTTCTTCATCAGGCACTTTTCACTAACACTTGCCTGCATGAAATTTTGCCCACAAAAAAAAGCTGCAGGAGAGCCTTGTGGGCGCTCGTGCACATATATTTTCACCAAAAGGGTTAGAAGGTCAGTTGAAAGCTCTTTGCAATACGGGTGTCATCCAATGAAGACAGAGAAACATAGCTATGCATCTTAATCAGGCCTCGTGAATAGGAAACACTCAAAGCAACAGTCATGGTGGTAAGTTTGTGATTAGTCCACAAGCTGAAGTCGGATCCTACAAACCACGTGCCAAATTATTGTGAATCTTGAACACATTCGTAAAAAACCTAAAATTTGTCAATAGATAAGTCACAAGCAAAATAAAGCTATAAATTTCTCAGATAAATTGGTCACAAAGGAAAGGGCTGCAACCTGGGATGGTATTGAACCTGATGACCTAGAGGTGAAGGGCTGGAGAGCCCATAACCAATCACCTTTGGATTCAGTGTCCAGGACTGTCTTTTTGAAAATTAAACAAAGACCCAACTGTAGTAATTGTGTCACCTTATGTACTTAAAGTAATTTCCCCAACTCCGCTCAATATCTGGAGGAACAAATGGAGAAATTGCCTGTTGTGCCACTTCTCTAAGGCTTTATATCTGCTCAGTTTTTACCTCAGTGCTTTCCTACTGCTCTTCACAAAAAAAACACTGCAAAGTTCCTGAGAACAGGCAATAAAATGCACAGATGTCTGAGCCAACAGAAATAAAACAAAAATAAGGCCTTCACACAAATCTGTAAAGGTGAGACAGAAAAAAAACACCTTTGCATATCTG
This sequence comes from Grallaria varia, assembly GCA_013396735.1. Classification (NCBI taxonomy): domain Eukaryota; kingdom Metazoa; phylum Chordata; class Aves; order Passeriformes; family Formicariidae; genus Grallaria; species Grallaria varia. The sequence continues at coordinate 83,723 of VWZG01003052.1, forward strand.
TTTGCTTTAAGCATCAGTCGATTTTGACTACAATGGCATTACTGAGAAAATCTATTTATTTGTCATATCACTGTTGTAATAAAATTCACTTAATTTTTAATCAAAAAATTGAAAAAAAAACTTGCTGTGATGGGGTATCAGTCATCAGGATGTGGCATAAACAGAATCCTCTAATTCTGTGTGGTTTTGAATGACTAAGACCCCAGTATGGGGTCCCAGAATGGACTAAGACCCCAGTTACCCTCCTCTGCAAGAAACACTGACTGCTTGAAGAAGACGTTTAGCTCACAGTGCTCAGGCTCGGTGTCTTTCTAGGGTATCACATAAGGTTTTTCAGCCCACGGAGAAAGTCAGTCTTCAAAGGCCCTTCTTGCCCCAAACCCCTGAGAGGAGCTGCTTCCAGACGAGCTTCCTTTAGCAGCATTGCCCCCTTTGTTAAGCAAATATGTGGGACACCTCAAGGACCCCAAACCAGCAAGGCAGCAGGTCTGGGGAAAGCACCTGCACTGATTCACAAGCCATGGTAAAACAAAGCCTTCTCTGATGGATCCTACTTCACCCCAGCACTTTGGCTTTCAGATCATTTCCGTAAGTGGCAGGTTCCCATCCTGGAAGAAAAGCCTAATAATGAGGGCCAAATTCTCCTAAATACACAATAAACCTTCTTGGAGCTGAACCATTTCCTCCACCTTGTCTGTATAAGGCCTAAAGCCATCTCTACCTCAGCTGAGCCATGAGTTCAGCCAGGTTAAGCCAGCATGACCTTCACTGAACTTCAGTGGATGCATGTTGATTTGGAACACCTAAAACAATATGATAAAAGCAGCTAAAAAAATTAATTTTCCGATTAGAGTCATAGAATCATAGAATCAAAGACTCATAGAACGGGCTGGTTGGGAAGGGACCTTCAAAGATCATCTTCTTCCAACCTCCCTTCAATTGTCAGGGACACCTTCCACTAGCCCAGGTTGCTCAAAGCCCCATCTAACCTGGCCTTGAACACTTCCAGGGATGGGGCAACCACAGCCTCTCTGGGCAACCTGTTCTGGTGCCTCACCACCCTCATTGGAAGGAATTTCTTCCTAAATCTACTCTCTTCAAGTTTAAAGCCATTCCCCCTTGTTCTGTCACTACATGCTCTTGTAAATAGTGTCTCTCTGGCTTCATTAGGATGAAGATGAATTTAGTTAGATTCTGATTTTTCAGATTTCTATTTTTTCCAGTATATTCTAAGCTAACAAGTGACTTAATCCAGAACAGAACTAGCTTTAAAGTCTCCTGCAAGACTAAAAATAACCCTTCCCACTAATTGTGCTTATGTTACCTCCTTTAGCAGCAATTACTCGGTTTCATCCCAACCTTCCTACTTATCCATAATTACCACCTCCTTTGACACAGCCAACTAAAAGTGAGTATTAATATGGGTTTAAATGTTGTTTCAGAAATTGGTGGGGGACCGAGAGTGCCAATGACCCTACTTTCACTTTGTACTAAAAATGTGTTGATCTGTGGGTTTTGGCTGCTGCTTGAATTTGACTTGAAGGTTGAAAGTAAACACATCACTCAAGCACATGGTGCATGAATTAAGGTCTTTCTGTCACCAGCCTCTGCTTTTTTTCCTTACTCCCTGGGTCACGTACCCCAGAGTCCCCCTCCTTTCCCCTTTCCTCTCATGGGACCCTGGGGAAATATTTCTCTTGACATGAACTCCTGCGTGGCTAACACCTGCATTACTTTCAGGGCACATTTCCATGGGGGAAGTTTTGCTTCTAAGAATGACCAGATTTTCCAAGCCCCTCCACAGAGACCTGTTGCGTTTCCAACAGTGAAAAGCACGCTGCTTGACTTCGAATTCCCTTTGGCCAGAAGATCATCTTCTAAAAATGTGTGCGTTAAATGAACAAAGTCCATTTCTTAATCAGTGATACTGTGGTTTGCGATGGAATTGGAGACACAGCAAGGCCATAATAATAATAATAATAATAGAAGCTAATGGGGCAATTTCTTTTGGTCTCCAGATAGTAGAATGCATTCAACGTATCTTTGACAAGTTTACATTTTACAAGGGTTTGCTGTGTCAGAGACCTCCCTCTTAGAGGATGCAGTTTCTAACAGCACAAATGTTTGTCTGCTATAGTTAAAGCAGTTCCTTGAACAAAATAAAGCTATTCTGTAAAACAACTTTTCTCAACATAACTGACTACACCAGGGCTTGTGCTGGTATAAATATCTTAGTCGAGCTGTATGGAAGGGAAGATTGTGCTCTTTTTTTATTATTATTTTTACACACTAACTGACATCTTTATTCTGGGGAACAAAATTAAGTGTAAACCAAGCATTACTGTCTACAGCATTTTCTTGAGGTCAGGGTTTCCAGGGAATAATAGAAGGAGAAAGCTTCCTAAAGACATATCTTTGTGGAGTAGGGATGGGGGTTCCAATTTACTAGTCTTCATCTTATTGAGGGCAATAATTTCCCTGAAGACTTTATTGGCAGGGTATCACTGCAGAAAACGTTTGCTGCCGGCAACCCTATTATTTTCCATGAGAAATACAGTCCCGTGAGAAAGCACGTTCTCACTCTATTTCTGTGGGAAACACCAGGAGAAGAAGAATTCCAAATCCCGCGAGACAGAGCAACTGGAAACAACACCAGAAGCCCTCTTGTTTGTGTAACTTATTGCAAAAATATCAAAGGAGCAGAGGCGGTGGAGGGGGGTGGGGGGAGGGG
>VWZG01003052.1:86488-157195 GCA_013396735.1 Grallaria varia
GAAGAACATGTTTTCATAAAATTTTCAGTTTGCAAGAGCTCAGTTTTTTAAAAAATCTGGACTTATATTTGACAGCCCAAAATCCCAAGGATGTTCAGTCTATTTCAGTTGTCAATTTACGATCTTTAAAACATTTTTAAAATTGACTGAACCTTAACTACATCCTACCTCATCTTGTACGAGCCAAGTTTTACAGATGCCATCTTAAAAATCAATTCAAAGAACAGCCATAAACTTGAAAGCTTCCTATTTGAAGTGTATATGGCAGAATGCAATTTTGTTTAATTTTAATTGACAGAGATGTCAGCATAAGAGAATATTTTAGAATATTAGTAGGAACAGTAAACTCATGCCTTGACACTTTTATGATATAATGGTATAATTCTCGGGGAAAAAAATCACCACTGTCAGGATTTACACAAAAGCGGAACATGTTTTACTTTTTCCTCAGTAAAGGAGTGACAAATGTATTACTAATTACACAATTACTTTATTATGTAGAACCAGTAATAAAACCCTTGACGTACCCTCAGAAAAAAAAAAATTAGTTTCATTAAAAAAAGACAGGATTTTTTTTTTCTTTAAATTAGTACTACACATTTTCTGGGGTGGTTTCAGCATGTGGGACACAGTTCAGTTCACTTCCCTCTGCCTTTTACAATGCAAAAGGCATATTTGAGGGGCCTATTTGTTCCTTAGGAGACAAACCCTCAAGTGGTGTAAAACTGCTGTCGCTACCTGTTTGAGCAAGCTGAGAGTTAGACTAGAAGTAACATGATCACTTACTGCAAAAGATCCAAACATAGTGATTCCTCTTGTTTTTCTCGAATAGTGATTTTTATACGTCGGTGTATTTTTTGATATGACAAAGGAACTTCACATCAAGAAATAAATGCATGACAACATAAGCTACTTGTGTGTCAAGCTGAGGTGAAATAGAAGTGACATAAATAGTGACATAAATAGGAAACTTCCCTAATTTTGAAGGTGGCCAGATTCTGAATCTACCCCTTTCTGCAAAAGTCTACAAAGCTGAATAGTAAGTTCTCAATCTCCCCCTCTGTGAGTCAATAAAGTCCTGCTCCAAACTATACCCCGACGTCTCTTTGCACGTCTGCTGTAAACAAAATTGCCAGGCAACAAGGAGGACCAAAGTGATGCAAAGGGAAACTAAGGAACTTGGTGCTGCTGTAAAATAAATATAAATGTTCCCTAACTCCTCGAGGCTTGATCTAGAAAACTGCTTCAATATGCAGCTGACTTTCAGCACATGAGTAATCCCTTTGACTTGAAAGAATTAGTCATGTGCTTAAAGTTTAGTGCCCTGCTGGATTGGGACCCAGCCTCCAAAACAAAGTATGGCTGCGATTCAGTGATTAATTATAGCCCTCAGATGGACAAGCCAGTTGGGTGAAACAAGAATTGGCCCAACCCTTTGCCCTTCTCCAAAAACAAATCTGAATAAAGGTCAAAAGAGTTTGGTTAAGGATGTACTTACCAAACTTTCAAACCTTTTGAGGACCAGCCACCACTAGCAAAGGCTCTCACATTGTGTCCCTCCGGGAGTCCCATAGGCGTAGTCGGTTGTAAACTCATTTTGCTATATGGTCAGGCACGCGTGTAGGGGACAGGAATGAATGACAATGTGGAGCGCCCAAAGCTGGTGTCCTGTGACCATGGAGCTTTTAATATGGAGGCAGCGGAATCAGGATTAGGAATTGCAGCTGCTAAGATGCTAAACCCCACATAGAGCTCCTATGGCTCAGATGTTATCAAGCGGAAAATCTTTTGAATAAAGCCTTACACGGGGGCACCATTGTCAACTGCTTTCCCAGTTAAAGCCTTCACGGAGCGGTAAGAGGGAAAAGTTTGTATTTTGCCGTATTATTTTCAGTAATATGTCAAAGGCCGCTGAAATCAATTCCCATTAATTCTAAAGGACTTTCCACAGCAAAAATAATGCGCAGTAAAAGCACTGTAATGAAATCACTGTTTAAACTCTTCCACTCCTTTAAAGATGGACTGATTTTCTTCCACGAGATGATATTGTACAAATTCCAGGATACATTTCTACTATAGTAGCCAAAGTCAGACAGGTTTCTGATGTATAAACTCTGAAGGAGTTGGTGTGATTTTGGAGTAGTTTTTGCTATAGTCTCTGTTTACATATGCTTATATCTAATCCAGATTATCCTCTGGTATTTGTGTCAGTCTCTGTATGCCACTGGCATCAAATTCTAATCCCAGCACTGCCACTAACTGGAGCTGTGGCTATGAGTAAGTTCTCGTCTCAGAAATGACATGAGAAAAAAAAGACACAGTTAATATTGTAGTTCATTTAGGAAATAAGTGATGGAAGTTACAGTTATGTAGAAAAATGACAGGAGATTTCTGTGTCCCGCAGCTAAATGGATTGACAAATTAAGGCAAAGGTAGCACATCAGGGATGTAAAATTGATCTCTTTTGTTAGAATCCTGATCAACATAATGTTCTAACTCTGTCCATGTGCGCCCCCCCAAAGTCTCTGGATTTGTCCCTGTATCGTGAGCTTCCAATTTAAGAACACATTTGCATTGAAATCATTTCAGATTTCTGGAATCCAAAAGTCATTATCACACCGAGTCCTAAACTATTCCCTGAAATGCCTTAAACTGTCCCTGGCAAATCCAATATTCGGATCATGCTTTCCAGGATACCTGTAACCTAAATCAAAGTTGTCTTCAGTAGGAAACTTCCTGTTGGTTTTCCTTACAAGAGTTGTAGCACATGCTGGAAGAGAACACCATGGTGAAACAACCAAGCCATTTTTCAAGGTGAGCAACCCCTTCCTAAAGAAAAATGCTTTCTGTTGACCTGACATACAGATGACTGACTAGATTAATAACAAACCTTGTATTAATTTACAGCCTTTGGTCACCCCTGCTTATAGGCATTTACCCAATACACAAACCATGATAGAAAACTTCCTCCATCCAATGAGAACCATGGTTATGATGTGTCATGGAAACTCAAAAGACAGCACAGTCTTTGATATTTTTTTCCTTAAATATTCTTGTCCTTTTTCACGTTCAGTTTCCTGGAAGAAACACATAGAATTTAACATCATGCACAAATAGTAATAGTGTTTTCAATTTAAATGGGTTTATACAGTTGCTTTGACTAAGGAAAAACAAAAAAAAATCAGGGCCACAGGTTTACAAGACTGAGACCACAGGCACCTCTGTAACAAGCAGTGCAACACAAACAGCAGCTGCTGATGCCTTAAGGAGGAGCAACCACATGGGTGGAACCATCATCAGCAAGAGCAGACATTAGGGAAGAGGAGAAATGGACTGGCAAAAGTAACAGGAAGGCTGGAGATGAAGTGATTTAAGACACGAGAAGAGGGAACAAGGAATAGGTTGGATTTTTCGTTATTTTTGTGAAAGAAATCGGTGGGGAAAGAAAAGTGTCCTGCATCAGGTTTGCCCCTCCTCATTCACGACAGGAACTTGGCCCCCAAGGAGGATTAACTACCAGCTTGTAAACTGTCGTGCTTTGATATTAAGCCATTTTTAGCTGCAACTTGGCCAAGGGATGCGTGTGTACATCTGCCACCCTGTAACTCAGCCATGACTTCTGTTGTGCTATGAAGAGAGCACCTCACCTGGATTGGCATCTCCCATTCCAGCTTTCAGCCCTCTGAGACTTGCACTGAGTTTAGGGGATTATTACAGTTTAAAATACAGGTTTGTAAACAAAGAGTAAAAACAGTCATTACTAAAGCAATATAGTCATGCTTTGTGCAGCTGAACAACAGCACTGGAAATGCTACGTGGCACACCTTTCTCAGGAGTTATTTTTAAATGTATCTAGCATTTTTTGTCAGCATAAAAAGTTTCAGCCCATGATATTGACTAATAGGCTTTAAAACCTCAGGTTTGACCAGAAAAATAGAGCTCATTTTTGTGATCCCTAAAAGAGCTCCAAAGCCACTACAACAAACCACATAAATTGCCTTCCCTTGATTGTCCCAGGACTATATAACTTTATATAGCTCAACAGACAGAGACACCTGAATCAAAATCTGTTGAAGTCAATGAAAATATTTCCATTGGCTTCAATGAAAGCTGCATTTGGCCTAAAAATAATCCATTATGTGAGGCAAATTTGCTCACTGAGTTCTATCCAGATGTGATTTTAAAGGAAATCACCTGGAAATCATCACTCATACTTCTGGATGCTGTAAAAAAAAAGGGCTTCTTTATTCCTTACCTTGGACTCACTACTTTTAAGATCCACCGCAGGACTTACCACATCTAACTAGCTTCTATTAAGTAGCCTTCCTTTTTCATTACTTTTGTCCTCTGCACTGCATAAAATCAAACTCTTTGTGTTTGGGGATGGGTTTAGGTTTTTCTAACTTTAATATCTTACTCTGTTTTATAGGCTCCATGTTTTTTCATAAGATGCCCTCAGTAAGGATACATGACAGGCAAACTCTTCCTAAGTCATATCAACATTACAATGCAATACAAAAGCAAAAAGAAAAAAAAAAAGGGTGCAAAAAACCTCACACCAGCTGACTTCTAGTAATATCTGGCATGATATTTTAAAGTAAGCAATAACAAGAATGTGTCATATAAACATATAAAAGAATGCAGTTCTGAAATGTGTAAGAAAATCTGATTTTACCAACAGCTTTTACACAGATTATCTGTTAGCTTCTATTTCTAACAAACCGTTTTATGAGATCATGCCTCTCCATCTCATTTATCAGCCAGTTTCAATTTTGATGACAGGAGGAGGAGGAAAAAAGTCTCAAAATATAATAAAACCTCTCACAAGTCTCACAGATGCTTAGGATCATGGAAATGGGGCTTGGTTAGGAAAAGGGAGTTAAATTGGAGACCCCACCACAGAAAAGAGAGAAGTAATCTATCTGTGGCTCTACAAAGGACGAAGCTGTGAAAATTCTGTGCAGTTTCTTGTATTTGACTTTTGCTTCCAAGCAATGTTTTGGGAGGCTCACATTTTACAGAACAAACAAGTACAATACTGAGCGAATACATATGAGCTGCGACCAATTTATTTTCCCATGATGATCACATCACAGTGGATGCAGAGTCTTGCTCATGAAGACGAAGTTTTGGGAATGGCCAAATGGTTCAGAAAGGCCAATCTTCCAGCAATTCCCATTTCCCCTGAAATATGAGATTCGCCGTTGTGTAGAAAAGCTGGACTGGTTCATGGGCTCTGTTGCTTGGAGGCAAATCTCCCCACACAATGACCTTCAAAGTATATTTTTACACCCCCATGGGCTTTCACATTCAAAACCTCCTGCAAACATTGCCAGTCAAAAGGGATTTGCAATGGAGCTAAGATGCAACCTGTCTTCTGCAGCCCTTCTTCATCCTAAATAATTTGCTTCAAGAGGATTTCTGCTGAAAGCATACGACTCCACTCCACTTGATCCATCCCAAAGCCTATACTGAAACCCAAATCATGGATCACCTCCACTCTTGTAAAAGAATAATGTTTTACCCACAGGAGAAAAAAAAAAAAGTTTAAAATGAGGAAGCAATTTGATTTAACTCCAGATGACCTCGGGTCTGTCACTGGTCTTCTCAGTTACTCTGGACAACTCACTATATTTCCCATGCCCTCATTTCCTTAGCAATAAGTTGTATCAACCTCCACCATGGATCAGTACTAGATTTGAAGATGTAAGTCTCTACACAAAGCCCGGGTGTCATTAGCTGTTTGTTTTTTTTAATACAATACCAAAAAGTGGTCTGTACACCCCACGAATAGGAAGCACACGTGAGAGCAGAAGAATAAAATTAGATAAATTGAATCACTTAAGCAATAGAAATAGAAAACCTTTCTTTCATTTTTATGTGATACAGAAGGTTCATTATGTGCTGTATCGACAATATAGTATTTTTCAGTGTCACCTGTTCATTAAAGAGTCATTTTAAAGTCAGTTGATGGGTTCCAGTATCACACAATTCATCTAATAAAAGTATTCATTAGTTTGTATATTATATCTCTTTTCCTGCTGGTCTGATAATCCTTAAATAAGATGTCCCAAAGGTACTGATTCTGATCTCATATCAGTGTATATTAGTAAATCCATTAAAGTTAATAGATTATTGTCCATTTATGTAAGAAAATCAAGGCTAATGAGGCTACTTGAGTATGCAAAAATTACAGGATTGGAAGCTATTGTCTTTAAATATTTTGGAAGGTTATGTGCCTTTTCAGGATAGGACATAATTTTCCTTAACACAGCTTTCAATAGAGGTGCATTAGCCTCTAGTGGCAGTAGAGGTGATATATTGTATCGCTAATTTAAAGGATTATGCATGAAAAGTGAATATATTGCAATAATTATGAAGTCTTGTTTGACTTCACTTTTCCACAAGTGTACTTTGTCATGCTTTAAATACTTCACAGATTTGAAAAGCAAAATCAAGATGCTGTGAATTGGGGGTGAAATAAAAAGCCTATTAGCATGTTCTTAGAGCAGATTTCGGTTTGGAATATTTCCTGTGCGACTGCCATCATTACTGCATTTATATCCGAGCAAAGCCTCTACCTATTTGATTGCCAGCATGTGTGAGCCCGTGTGTGCACGCGCGTGCAGAAGGGGTCATGACATTTATTAAAGCAGTCAATAAGGCACGCACAGGACAGGCGCCTAACCCTGGAATATATTTATATTTATACTCATTTCTGATATGGAAACTAAAGAGGAAAAAAAATCAATCGGAATCCAGCGTTTCATTGTCCTTCACCTTGACTCTTTGGTTTAAAGTAAGCAGTTAAAGAATAAACATTGCTGGGGAGAAATAAATAAATAAATAGATGAAAAAGCCACTCTCTAACATTATTAGGACTTCCAAAGTAAATAAAAAGTGGTAGAGCTGAGAGCAAATTGCTGCAGTGGTGCCAGGGAGAATCCTGATTTTAGCACCGCTGTACCAAATTTGTCATTTAGGAAAGCTCTTGTTCCCTTTATTGAGTTCCACTGTAGTGAACAATTTCTGCCTGCATCCCTCGTGTGTCCTTTTGGTTTATTATCTTTCACTGTGAATTGAGCATCCACAATCAGTTTCACAGGAAGCCTAATTTCACACACTGCTTATACATATGATGAGGACTTCCCTCTCCCTCCCCCTCTTCCCCATCCCTTCTCCCAGTGTTCTTATCAAATGAAGAATTGTGGATAAGGGTTAGGTGCAGATAAACATGAGTGTAGCACTTCCAGAAAGGTCATGATCCCCCCATAAGGTGCTTCTTGTTATGCCTGACCTTCAGATTTTCATCATCAGCCCGCCTGACAACTTAATAATGCAGAGGTGCAGGATTCATTTCTCCCCTCTGAGAGCGCCAGTACGGGACGCCCTTTTCCCTGATTATTTCCCTGCACTCCCGGCTGCCCTTTATAAGCCAACCAGAACTCCATCAATCATGCTCTTCTCTCCTTTCCTCCTCAGCCCCCAGTCCTGAAAGCTCCAAAGCTGCAGTGTCCCCTTTTGTCTTGTGCTGCCACACAGCTACAAGAACAACAGCAAAGGCTCGATGCCTGAAAACACCCTGCACAGAGGCAGCAATCCACCTTCCCATTTATAACACAGAGTCTTGCACCTTCCCTCCATGCTGATTATGTTGTCTTGCAGAATAACTCTTCCTGGGCTCTGTGAACTATCGAAGGAGGGAAGAGATTGAAGCTGAAATTTGAAGTTTCGATCCCGGTTTGGTTTTTTTTTCATTTTTTTCCCCTCATTTCACTTTATTTTCCCTTCTAGTTCTTGCACTTATTTTCCTATAGTTTAACAATAATTAAATGGAAGGGGAAAAAAAGATTTCTAGAATTAGTCACTCTTTTTCTTTCTTTCTAGAGGAAGAGACAAGGACTCGTTATATTCAGGGTATTAAGCATGTTGGTTTACTGGAATGAAATAACACAGAAAAGTTTGGAAGAAAGTCATCCTAGGATAGGAGGATTTTGGTTCAGAGCAGATTTTAAACACTGCAATAAACTTATTTTACAAAATATGCACACCCTTTCCCCCCCAGCCTTCCTAGTGCTTTTTCAGCCAACAATTCCTAAAGTGAAAACGGGATGATCACGCACCACGAGCATCTGGTGAGAGCAAAGTACAGTATGTTCCCTGACAGAGCTGGGATATGCCAAGGCCATCTCCTATTGCCTAAAGCAGCTGCCATTTGTATCTCCAAGAGGGGAAGTATCCCCTGGTAAGCTGCAGCTCAGCTGGGTACGAGAGCTACACCGTACCCAGCAAGGAAGCTTAGATCCTCCCCTGCCCAGTGGCAGCGGGATGCAAATCTGTGCCCAGCTGGAGAGAGGAGTTAATGCCATAGCCCAGCTCGCCCATTAAGTCACTGTGCTGGATCTGTAAGAATAAATAAATAAATAACAGAGCTGCATGAAGCACCGTAAAACCACCCGTTTGCCAAAGATCAGCATTGTGGCTGAAATTAAGTTCTCCTCACTCCTCCTGTGCCTGGATGCACTCACATAGTGCTGGTGCATGAGAAAACCAAAACCCGGGGCTGTGGGGTTTCTTAACTGATCCACCACCTCCCTGTGGAAAGTAAAAACCTGCTTAAAAGCAGAGAAAAAAGCCTCAGCGCTATTCAGTCCCCCAAACAGGTACTGTGGGAATAATTGGGAAGCCCCTGAATAATGTTTTACCATCTGAATTATTTCATACATCGTAGAGCTGGAAAATCCCAACACAGATTTAGAGTTTGTAGTGAAATATGGAATTACATCCACTCGTTGCGAAAGCTAAATATCTCTTCAGAGCCTTCTTTCTCTTACTAAAAATAAAAAAATAAACACGTTCCATGAAGATCTTCCTTCAAACTAATAACATGTCAAAGATTACAAACTACCGTCAGAGGAGAGCTGGAAAGACCAGCAAATGTTCAGGAGATTTGCTGAGGGAAAGAACAGGGTGTTTGCCCTAAATCCCATCAACTCAATTAGTGTTGTTTCTGACTCCAGTATGCTTTGGAAAAAAATCCCAAAGGATCTTCTGGTTCATTTTCAGGCTTTTCTCCAGTTCAGTCAAAGGTCTAAAACAAGCCTAAGGAACATCTTAGAAAGAACAGAAAACATGAGAAAAAAAAAATAAAGAGTTGGGAAAAAATCTCCACAAACAGATGAAAGAAGGAAGGAAGGAAGGAAAAATAGAAAGGCAGAGCAGAGCAAAGGGAATGATCGCTCTGAGATGCTGCTGAAGAAAAACAGAGTGATAATGATCTACAAGCGAGGGAGACCTTGTCAGAGGGAGTGAGGCAGGTTCGGACAGTAAAGGGAAGCACAAACAAATGAAACAGAAAAACAGGAAGGAAAGCCAAGCAAACTTGTAGATACAGAGGAAAAGCAACAGGAAACCTGCAGTGCCCGGTATCCTTTCTTGAACACTAGGTGCAGGAAGTCACACTTCAAAAGGACAGCCAAGAACTGGGGACCTGATAAGAGTGATAAAGATGCCTTTGCCACCAGATCAAAGTTTGGGAGGGAGGGAGGGGAAAAAAGGGAGGGGAAAAAGGAGAGAGGAGAAATAAGGAGAAAAATAGAAGGAATAAAACACAAGCGTATCTTAAAAGAGGCTGGAGTTTGGGGGATTTGGGGGATTTTTTTTAAATTTTCATCCCAAAACATGTCCAGCTTGTGCGTCCAAGTAGGAGAGCAGGACTCCCAGGGATATTAAAACCACTCCCAAGACAAGCTCCATTTAAGCTTCACAACCTACAGCAAATGCAAATCCTTTGCTTGGCACCTCTTCTTCCTTTCAGTCTTCATCAGCTGCAGCAGCAGTGCCAGTGGCTGTCCACAGCCCCTTGGCAAGGCTTTCCTGGCTGTCCCTCACCTGGGACCTTGGCTGCTCCACTCCCTTCCAGCCCCCACAATCAGCACAGGGACCTGCTGTGGACTCGGGGAGATCTTTGTCCAGCCCCACACAAACGAGGTACAAAAGGACTCACAGGGTCAGGCCCTTCTTTGGATTTGAGTTTCCCTCCACGAAATGCTGATTTTGTAAGGAGGAGGGAGGTTGTCCTCCACTGCCATTTGCCAAGGGAAAAAGAGGAATAGTTTGGATGCTGACCAGAGGGCCATGGCTACATCCAAGCCCTTGCAAATTGACTTGGCAAGAGAGGATTCTCTCGAGGAGTGAGGAAAACCAGAGAGATGTCAGTCAGAGAAGTAAACACCATATGCTTGTCTCCCAGCATCTGACGGTAGTGAAGTGGACAGAGTAGAGAGGCTGGCAGAGCCCAGAAATAGGGCAGTGTAAATCAAGACACAGTCTCCTTTCCCTGCTTCCCAGAGGAGCTCCACAGACACAAGCACCGAGTTCCTCCTAAATCCAGGGGCCCTTCAAAGCCGATTGGTGTTTTCCATACTGATTATTTACGCTAAGCCTTGATTGAATGAACTGTGGGTTACAGAGAGGTGACTTTTTTTTAAATGTACGAGATAAATTCTTCTTCATAGAGAGGGTAAAGGGTTAGTGAGAGTAAGGGAGAGACTACAGCACCGTTTAACATGGTCTACTTGGTTTTAAATACAAGAAAATCTTCTCCGACTGTTATTTATTCCCTCAGTGCTGAAAATTTGGCAGGCAAAGGTTGAGCAATATCTGCAATTTTCATAATAAAATGTTGTCATTTTACTTACATGAAGGTAGTGAAGGTGGGAGGTAACTGCTCCTTTCCCACCTCTTGCCTCCTTCAGTTTAAATTTGTATTAGGGCCGTGATTCCCTCCCCAGCCTTCTCCAGAAATGCTCTTAAACAGGGCAGACAGGCTGCAGAGACACCAGCAAGGCTCCAATTCATGAGCGACACTCATTCCTAAAGTCCATCTCTAATTACCCATCAGGTTGCTACTGTTTTGTGAATCGGTTTAAAGCATTTTGAAAACACAGCGCAAAGGTCATAGCTATGGAAATAAAGAGCTGAGAAGGCATCCTGCAGACACAAAGGTAGGCTGTTGATAACACCACTTGGTGAGGAAGGAGGAAAAATTGCTGTAAGAAATGATTGAACTTCAGGTTAGAGCAAAAGCTTCTGCAACGTGTAATGCTGTATTAACTTATCCAAGGCATATTTTGACAGCTATAAGAGGAAATAGCTGAATTAGAAGTTTTACAAGTGTAATCTCTGACAGGTTTTACACCAAATATTTACTTTCTTATTCATCAGGTTAATAAACTCATAACCTTCTCTCGCACTGGTCATTTCTTCATGGGATCCAATTTTCTCCTATCTGGCTGCAACAGGCCCGTGTGCTCAAAGCAAGTTTCAAGCACAGGTATATCCACACGGCAACCCTTCAGCTTAGGGGAGGTGGCTCTGAAGCCACCAGCTCTGAGCCTTTGCAGCTCAAAATCCACGACAGATTTCCTCCATGTGATGATCGTGGTAAATCTGAACTTTTCAGGAGTGTCACTCCGTTCAGCCAAGCTTCCCCTTCTCAGCTTAACCCAAGAGTTTCCTGCCTTTTAGCTTACAATTGGGAAAGTTTCCTGGGCTTTGACTGTTCTACCTCAGTTCTAAGCTCTAGAAAACTGATACTGAGAATAAAAAAAAAAAGTCTTCATTTTCCTTTGATTCTCCTCTTTCATTTATCGTGTGTGTAACACACACAAAGAGTCCAACTACATGAGTAGTTAATATCAGTAGGGCTTAGGAATGGCACTCTAGTATATGGATTTTATATTGTCTGACAAAACATGTTCTCGGTATGTAACATGAACAGCCATTAAAAATCTCCTAATTCACCACAGTAAAAGTATAGCAGAAATGGTGTCAATTAGTAAGTGGGTAGTAAGCAAATATAGAATACGCCAAACTGGAGATTTAATATAAAAATAAAACTAAAAACAAAACAAAACAACAAAAAAACCCCACTAAATTGTCTGTGCACTTAGTGATTATTTTAATAATGAAAAATTTTATCAGGGAAAGTTAATAAAAATAAGAGCAAACGAAAATTATTCCAAAAAATGAGAGTCAGATACAATAACACACAGAAAACTTTCTGTTAAATACATTAAATGTTCTAAAAAAACCAACTTCTTTCACATCAAGACTAACCCAGGGGCTCTTCTTTACTGTGTTCCATCTTTGATTTACTATTTTAAAGTTAAAAATTCCTCTTGACCAAAGACATATGAAAAATCAATCTTTTGTCATTTTATTATTTTTATATTCTTTTTTAATGATATGGTATAAAAATCCAATTCTAATAAAGGACATACATAGCATAAATACACTAAGACACTTTTACATCAATGGAAAAAATCTGTAGTCATTTAATACCCTGGTATGATGGATAAGAGCTCAAAAAAAGCTTCAGAGGAATAACCTTTTTGCTAAATTAACAAAAATAAATATTAACTTCTGAAATATGTGATAGAAAATCTTTAATGCAAAATCCCCACAGTATTCCTTCAAAAAGATACATCAGTTCCTAACCCAACTCCAATGAAAATGGTCATTTTCATCTGCTAAATGTTTTCCCAGGAATAATCATTGTATTTGGTGAAAAGTCGAACAAAAGATCATGTCTGAAGTAAGGTTTTCCTGAAAAGAACATATCCTACGTGAAACTGAAATATCAATTTCCTTTGGAGTCCCTTATGCCTTTCTGCTACAGCCTTTCTTTCTCAAAGAACCACCATGGTCAAAAATTTCCTTTTATATTTTTTTTTCTATGGGACTATTTTATTTCTCTGCCTTTTTTTTTTACCAATATATTCCAAGTTGTGTCTTTTTTTTTTGATAAACCAACCCACATTTCTGTTTAAAAAAAAGGAAGAAGCCAAACTAGCAGAAAGCTATTTTTCTCTGTAAGAATACATTCTTTTATTTTTTAACATTCCATATTAAAAAGGGAAAAAAATAGATTTTTTCAAACTTCAAATATGTTTTCCAGTTCAGTTTTTAATTGCTTCATTCTACCACTCAACTGCAAAGTCTTCCTAACACCTCCCAGCGTGATTGTTTCCTGCTAACAGAGACATTTTGCAGACAGATTGAGTGTCAATATTATTAGCAGCAAATTATTCACATTGCGTGAATAGCCTTATAATCCTTATTTACTGTGAATATTCAGGAGCCTATTGTTTTTATCATCACTTTTAATAAGTTCTCATGGTTCTGGTGGCCTCTTAAGCATGTTACCGAGGTTTTAAGGCAGCAGAGATTAAAATTACTTTTTTTTCTTCTGATTCAAGGGGTGACAGTGACACCAATACCAAGTTTGTCCCTAAAATGCTAAAGACTGCAGAAAATACGTGCAACAACCTTGTGTCCGTTCTATCAGGCTCTAGTGCTTGTCTGCCTGTGTGGTACACAGATAAAGGTATGGAACGAGTCGCTGCATCAACCAGTTTGCTGCTAAAATAGCCTTTCACTGTTTATTTTCCAGCTAAGTCAATTAGGCAAGGTGGTGCATCAACATTCACTATGTGCTGATTTCAGATATATTGGCAGCGTTTTAAATAAACACCAATGAAGGGAGTATACATCTGTTAAAAAAAGGCAAGCTCTTAGGGAAATAAATACTAAAGATGGCACGCTATAATCCAAAAAAACACAGGAATTGGAAGACTGTTTTGTTGTTGTGTGGGTATTTTTTTCTGCAAATGACTTCATTTCCTAAATAGTGTTGTTGGTTTTTTAAACATAAAACTTTAAGCTTTCTCAGTTACAATGCTGTCTTGTTTGAATGCATGCATAAATAAATTTTGATCATCTGCTTCAAATCTAACTTTATGTGAAAAAATAAAGAGGTAGTTTTGAGCTACCTAATTAAAACACTGAGACCTACCCCATTAAATTATTCCAGTTCTATGTCAGCGTGTGTGCTGCTGTAATTTAAAGAACCTGATTTGCCCAGTTTGGGTCAAGGTTTGTATAAATTGTGGATGCAGAATCTGTAAATACATTTTTGGAAGGAGACACCCTGATTATCAGGGTTATGCTCTGCAGGCACCTCAGCCTGAAGATGTGTGGATAAAACAGAAGGGCAAAGTTAAGTGTCCAAGGTCAGTCAGCAAGATATGACAGAATCAGGAATAAAGCCTGGAGACCCTAATCCTCAGATCAGTGTTCCTCTCACCATATCTGTAAATCAGCAATTATCCCAGTGTAACACATAAATACCATTTTTCATTTGGCCCACAAGTTGATGCACATCTTTATCTCCCACTCTTGCCTTACGGGTCAGAGCTCCATTCCATGGATTTCTTCCTGCCACACTGCAAAGGGTTAAGAGATGCAGCCCACCAGAACAATGGCTTTAAGGGTGGCATTTCTCCTCCTCATCCCCCCAGCCTCTGCTTTATTAAACACTTGATCAGTTGGCTTAAAAATTAACCATATGGTGCTGTTTGTAGGGTACAGATTCAAGGCTCACAAAGGGCATGATCTATTTAGCCTGTCTGGGCAAATGATTTTAGCCTGCACATCACTGTCTACTCACTGTCATTAGTGCAACACGAGCAGGGGAAGGCTAGAAAACTTTTTAAACCATGGACCTCCAAATAAAGAAACAAAATTCCCTTAAGAAGTCGTCTGATGACTGAAGAGAGCAGCATATAGAAAAAGCACGAAGAGCTGTGAATGCATTGGTTTGTTTCCAGGACTCTACTTCAATCTATTCACCACCACTAATTAATTGCACAGTCACTGGGTCTGGGTGAACTACAGCATCCATGAGCACCCATCATCCATTTCACTCACATTCATGCCATCCTACTGTTTGCTTCATGGAAACATAGAGGGAAGTAGTTTTGGTGCAGATAAAGGTTTGGGGGATAGATATTCTGACCAGGGAAGTGGCAGTATTCCCACTAAAGTAGTGTTGCATGGATTGAATATTTGATGATGTTTTTTTTCTGGCTCAAAAAATGTTCTACTAATCCAATCAAGAGTAAGAAAAAAATAACATGGGATCTAGGTTACTAATCATCTGCCAACTAACAATCTGAGCATTAAAAATATGAACAGTTTATAGGATGAAATTTGCCTGTGTACAGTCATGCAAATAGACACTAAAAACGAAGCAATTTTTTAAAAAAGCTGCATGTAAGCAGCAAAAATATTCATCCCTAAAGTCACTGTAATATGAATAATTTAAGCAACTGGAATAAGCAACATTAAGGATCCTTTGCAATGTCACTGAAATCATAGAAATGGCAGTCAGAAATCTTCTGTACTCTTCTGACTCTGTGACCCAAGGGAAGTCATGGTACCTTGAGGTGACCCATGAGTTTGTCTGTCCATAAAATGGGCATTTTAAATAATATGAATCTAATCTCAAGACTGTTCTCAGTCCAGTTAGTGTTTGGGAAGTGTTCTCAGGTCAGTGGATAAAAGTGCTATATTAGTTCAAACAATGATGATGATTATCTTTCAGGGAATTTTATCCTCAGTGAAAAGCAAGAAGAATTACTGGCCAATTTTGTCTAGTAAATGCTGAATACTTGGAACACTTCCCGTTCATACTCATTCTGTGGCTTTCCTGTGTCTGACTTATGTTTATCTTCATTAAGTGGAATAATGCAAGTCAAAATAGCTACAAGTAAACTGTCTGCTGGATAGGGAACAGTTGTTAGTTCATGGGAAATGGATCATAAAAAATGTGCTACTCTGACTTCAGAAAAGAGCTCCAAATTGATCCATTTCCAGTTCAAAGCTCCTTAAAACATACTGAGCCATCTCACCTGACATTTCACCACCACCATCTCACGTCTTTCTAGTTCACCAGGGGATGGATTGCTCTGAAAGTTTTTGTCTCTGTCAAAGTGCACCGGAAAGTTCTGATTCACACGGGAAGGCAGGGAGAGCATCTTCGGTACGAACTGGGAGCCCCGTTCAAATAAGCAATTGTCCTGGGTTCTTTGAACTTTGGAAGAGGTGGGGATGCAGTCATATAGAAGACGAACTGCTTCCCTTGAAGGAGTACGGCGCCTATCTGCGCAGATTGATGGAGCCATAAGTCACTGGAAGCTAACCTGGGTACAGCCCGAGGTAAAGCTGAAAGCTAAAGTCATTCCAGGTGGGCTGGTGGAAGGAAAAAAAAACAAATCCTAGACATTCACATATGAGGTCGTAACTTCTGTTCCATTGCAGCCCACGTATAAATATTTGAGATTTATATTTTAGGAGTTTTAAGCCTCTCTATAAAATGCATTTAACTTTGAGGTTTATTTTAAAATGCCCCCTGAGTCAGTGAGGTGCCCCGCTCACTCAAGGATTTCAGGCAAATCTCTCTTGACCAATCCAAATCCATAAGACAAACCATATGATTTCAAAATCCCTTCAATTGCCTCCTGGATCAGATGTTCACATCTGGAAATGATGGATATTCTCTTCCCAGCTGCAGAAGAGGGAAATTCTGCATTAGGCTAAAAACACTGTGTAAATTGCAAGGGAGAAGGGTCAGCTTTCTAAAATTACAGTGGTCAAGGCAAGTCAAGCACTTTAATGGCAGGCTCAGGTCCAAGATCAAACTCATTTTACAAATCCAAGCAATTTTACCTAGAGACATGCAGAGCTTTTTTGGGTTGGTTTTACTGTGAAGATAGCCAAGGGGCAACAAACTCTCAAAGCAAGAGACTAATCTCCCTTCACAAGGGACACAAAGCAGGTGCTCTCCGTTAGGATGAAACTCTGCCCCAAATTCGGTTGACATAAAGCAGGAGAGAATTTTCTGTTGGGAAATGGTTGTAAATCACAGGAAGATCAATAGGAAAGAACAATTCAAAGCTGCAAACACAGTTTTGAGCTCACCTTGCTGAAGTCTCTGTCTAAAATATTCTTAAAGCATCAAAGAATCTGTTGGTCAACAGCAACTGGAAAAAAATCTCTTATAAAGAAAATGGGAAACAACTATAGAATTTATATTATATATAACTGAATTTAAATTGGTCAGTTATGTTACCATGCATTAACTTTTTATGTATAGTTATCCATTCTGAGATGTCATCTTTTACAGTCGAGTAAGAATCACTCTCACATTAAGTGATGCACAAATAGAGGAGAATTCATTGGAAGGTATGTCATTATATATTATAGTTAGTAATAATATCACATAAATAATTAAGATTAAACAAACAGTCCACTGGTCTGTCTGTGCCTCTGAGTCATTACTTCGCTTAGTCTTGTCTGGGAAAAGCTTATGACTTCCAAAATGAAGCTGTTGCATCAGACCTTAGGTAGAATGAAAACATTCTTTAGAAAAGATCACACTATAGACTGCATTTCCCAGAGGAAAAAAATGAGATTTTTTTTTTTTCTCTTCCATTACATTTCTCCATTCAGGTAGTTTGAAAATACATGAAAATGGTAAGGCAAAAGTAAAAGTGTGGTGTTTGAAGACCTCTGAAACTATGAGAGCTCAAAGCTGGGATATGCAAATCAAAATGAATTACTACTAAGCCAAAGAAAACTATGCTGAAGTTTGAGGATTGGAATAACTGCGTATTCTTGCCAGATATCCATCTAAAAACTCTTGAGTGGGGAGCAAATCTCGCAAGATGGCTTTCTCACAATATTTCTAATAGCTTCTGTTTACAGAGAGGCCAGAGATAACAGCAAAGCAGTACACATGCATGTTATTTTGACTCTTGCAGCTAAGCGCTGGCTGGAATACAGGGGGCTAATTCCAGAGCTGACGTAAATAAGCTCACTCAAAGCCAGTGAGACAACACCAATTTACACAAACCATGGGTTCGAGCCTGGGAAATTCAGATCCATGCAGAAGTTTAGATAAGATACATCCCGGCAAATATTCTGGGTATGTATACACATCTATATAAAACACTTTCTAAGCCACTTTCATCTCAATCTACATACACGAGCTGCTAAAATATAAGAGAAATATGCTTTCGGAAACTGAGTTGGAAGAATGAGAGAAAGATCAAAGAAGCTGATTCATTTCCTACCCACATGTTTAGCCCCACAGTGCCCATTAAAGACTACTCTCCAGCACCATCACTGGAAGAAAGTTAGAGGGAAAAGTCCTTCTGCCAAGGGGCAGGTCAGAGATGCTCTGAGCTGCACTCTGGAGGATCTTTATCTCCCATTTTCTAAACAGGACTCCTTTGGAATGACACATAATTTAGTACTCTTAAATAAGAAGACTCCCTAAAATTATGCCATTTGATAGCTCCAGAAAAATCAAAAGTATATGAAATGGAGATGATCAACTTAAGCATAAGACTAAACATTCCTGAATTTTAATTCTAGTTTCAATAGCAGACATATTTCTACTGCTCTAGTCAAGGAGTAAAGTTGTTTGACTCAATTCCCCGGTCTTCAAAAGGAGAATGTGCCTACCTCCCAAAAAAACCATGAAGGTTTCGTTAATATTTTTAAAGCATGTCAAAGATGGATTCTTCAATATGTTTTACTTGTTCTGGTCCCCTATCTTCCTCAGCCTATTTCCCATGCCTCTAGCAGAGCAACATGAAACAAGAGCGTTGCAATACTGTGCATTTGTTCTTGGCAAAAAAAATTAACCACAAAGTCCAGGGTTTGTATTTTTTTAAACAATATTCACACAGGGCTCAAATTATGCGCATAAACATTGCTAATGTATTTGCTATTAGTCTGTGTGACACCTTATTCCTTTAAGTTTGCATCTCTTGGCACGGGCTGGGAAAAGTCACTGCTCTCTGAGAGGGCTAGTTAAGATGTATCTTGCTGTTTCCCCGTATCTTTAGTATGCAGGGAGCGCAGAGATGGAGATAAAAGGAGAAATGTCTATCTTTGAGTCCTCTGCAATACAGAATAAGTTATCAACCTACTAACATGCATGTCTGAATAGAGTCCTTTGGCAGGAGGGAGATTTTATCTGTCCTGACATGTGAATTCCTCCCTCATGTCAATCCATGAAAGTACTAAAGAATAAACTCTCTAGTAAAATGAATGTGGCATACCACTGGGACTTAGAGAGCATCATATTTTCCCCTAGTTACTTTTTTTTTTAATTTTCCAACTGAATCCTTGATATCCATATAAATTAACCACTCTGAAGGGCTACTTGAAAATCTATTGCTTTAATCTCACAGGCTTAGGGAGGGCGCTCACTCCACTAAGGCTTGGGAGCCTGTTGTCTCTGTTCTTCCTCCACGACCGAGCGATGTGCCATCACATCCAGCCTCCGCGCACGCAGAAGCCTTCGAGTGGCGTTTGTGCTGGAAGCTTTGCAGCTGTGCAAGTTAAATGAGCAGGCACTACGTTGCCCTCAGATCTGGTAGGCCCCAAGGTACAGATATGAGCAGTCAAAATGTCCTATTTAGCATCATGAACTGCCCACCCATGCGCGAGGGAAGAGGACGCGGTGTTTTGAATGAAGCCGAGCACAGCTGCAGTTCTTACACGCGGGGGCACGAGAGGGAAAGTCACATTGGTCTGTTTGCAGATGAAGTGTCAATCTGGTTTCACAAATGCTTGTCTCCGTGCTCATCACCAGCGCGAGGACTCTTCATTCACCCGTCTCCATAGCACCTAAAACAAGGCTGCCTCACTGCTGAAATGGATCCCATAGTCTTCACTTACTCAATAATTTCACATCAGTAGCAGTCATATGAGGAGAATAATATTCATTTTTATACAGCAAAACATAACTGAAACAGTAAAAAAGGCAACAACAACAACAAAAAAAAGAGGTAAAATAAAAATGATCCATCTTTTCTTTTGGTCTCCAGAGTTTATCCCTAGATATTTATGATGTACTACATAACAGCATATCGGTTCTCATTGTACTCTGTTGAAGGAAAAACTTATACTTTGATTTATGTTTTGCCTGAGCTCTTGTGTCTCAATTAAGGAATTTAAACACTAGACAATTCATACTACTCTTTATTAACATTTTTTAATTAGTCTCTTTAGAACCAGCCACACTCCAGTCCATAATAGTCTTTTTCACTTTCCCTTAATTTATTTGCACTGCATACATTATTTTCACCTGTTCTTTTCGTGTGGTGCATTTGATGCGAGTTACAGTCCACGGACTGCTTGTCTTCCATTCCTTTTCATGCCTGTACATCTACAGTTGGAGTACTGATTTCAAAATAAATGTAAAAACTCAAAGCAAATCCATCAGGCACTTAATGGTCTGGACAGAAAACAACAAAATAGGCTCATGGACAATGACAGCCTCTTCCTCTTTGTGACCTTCCAGTGGATATTTATGTATTTGATAGGGATCTACACATTGAAATTATTAACAGAACTCCAAATTCTAAAAGGAACACAGCTGAGGATTACATAAACAAATATAGCAGCCTAATAATCATAGAGAAAATACAGGAATCAAGTGAAGATACTGGATTCAGATGAGAAGCAGATTAACAAGCAACAAAAATACTGAGGCACTGCTATGTTGGCATTTCTGCAACCAGACTGTGGTTTCCTTTCATGCCTTTAGATGAGAGAAACTCCCTTGTTCTTGAACAGCCTCGAGGGATAGATGATCCACTGTGTCTATTTGTAATTGAACCAGGGCTGGAAGAGCCTGGAGAGCAATCTTGACATGGCCAAAGGGTGTGCTACCACCAGCAGTGTGTGCTTCTGCCTTTAGCTCTCTAACCGAGGAATTTGAAGCTTTGCCACAAAAATACATTGATGGCAATGGGTTGTAGTGGCACCTCACTCCTTGCTTTTAAAAAAATCACTTCCACCCAGGGTGACATTTTCAAACTTCTGTTTTCAAGTCTTTTCAGCTAAGCTAAGCTAAATCTTATTCAAAATCTTACAGAAGAGAAAAAAAAAAAATAAAACGCAATCCTCTTAGTTTATGGATCAAAGGATTTCTCAATAGATTAAGACTTTTCATTTCTAATAATGCAAATATCTCATTTTGAGGGCGGAACTAGAAGAAAAGAAGACTCAAGTGTCATGTTTGGAGTCTGGAAAAGTGTTGGGGGGTTTTCCTTAGACCTGAAAATTAGTGAAAGAAATAATCATCCAAAGCACAGATACTTATCCTCTAACTATTTCCTTTACCTTGAACACCAACTGGAAAAAGTCAAAAGTCTGGAACTGTAAGTAGCATTGAATGAAATGCTGGAAAAGGCAAAGCAAAGTGCTAAAGGAGGGGAGTCACACATGGGGCAAAACCCAGAGCAGAAAAAGAAAGCACTAGTAATCAGTTGTTTCATATCTGTCCTTCTCTAGACCCAAGTGCACATCCATACCCAAACACAACAAATGTGCCTGATCCTGCCCGTTCCTGTGCAAGAGCATCTCGGAGTAGGCGATAAATCATCCACTTGGGCATGTGCACACAGAAGCCAGTTTGAAAAATACAAGCAGCAGAGGAATTGCCATATTGAATCAGCCCATTGGTCCGTCATGTTTGGTATCATAGCCTCCAGCAGTGGCTAAACCCTGATACTTCAGAGGAAGGCAACCCTCAAACTCCACAGAGCACTTAGCTCGGGAAAAATATTCATCCTAACCCCTGCAGGCACTAAATGTGTGTCCTACAGAGTGAGCTTGGGTTTTCCGTATACAGAGCTGCAACTGTAATTATGAGTTTGGAGCAGGACAGCCAAACGATGTTTGCAAACACTCATTCACATAAAAGGCCGCTAATTCGCTTTGACATAATTTGTGACCCTTTTCCAGGGCGGTTCATTGGAGCAAGCGGTTTTGTTTACGGAAAGCAAAAGTTTGCTGACTACTCTGGAAGTGCTTCTCCGAAGGTTTGTTTCAGAACTGATGCACTCAGACTGTTCATTTTATCTCCACGCCTTTCAGTCATCCACACAGGAAACAGAAGCCGCGCCTCATGAGTCGCACGACTCAGGAGGTGGAATCGCATCGAGCAAACAGCAAATCCTCAAAGTGAAAGATAACAAAATGCACAACAGATCAAAATCAATGCATGGCGACTTCCTGTAGAGTTACTAATTATTGAAATAGAGAAAAAAATAGAGAGAGTTACTTTTTCAAATAAACCATCCCATGACCAAAAGTCTTCTCGAAGGACAGCCTGACATTCTTGGAAAATCATCCGGAGTATTTAACCTGACCTCCTGTGGCAGCAACATTCACAGGCTGAATACATACTTCAGGGCTGAATCCAAAGTTAGTGTAAAGCAGAGAGTCCTTGTCACCTGTTTCTAGATCAATTTAAGTATGCCATGTGCCACTGCCGAGTTAAACATTGACAAAAAATACTCTGCTCTGGCCTTTCCTGTCCACTTACTCTCACATATTTGATTGCCCCTGCTCCTTGTGTCAAATTTCCTGGTGCCAAAACTCATCTGCAACAGAATCCTCTTGCAAACTCCCAATTCCCTTCTTTTTTATGACTAAGGTGGTAGCAGGGAACCATTGATGGCTTTCATAAGAAATTGGTGTCATATCTGGTTTAACAGCACCTAAAGGCTGTATCGAACTTGTCTTTCTTGTTCTTAACTAGAAGTGGGTGTGAGGGACTGGAGACTGTGCAGGTCAGAAAAGATATAAAATCAAAGATATAAAATCAAAAAGTTAAGTTTCTGGGATAGGAATGATTGCTGTTATGTTCATATTATAAAAGACATAAAAATCTATCTTAAAAAGACTGTAACTGTCAAAATTTTCAGATAAAGTAAACACTGACTTCGACAAAAAAGTTTATCCCAAAACATTTATCTACTTTAACAGGTCAAATCTGTTTTCTTGTTCACACTTCTTAGACTCCCAGTGTCCTCAGAATTGCAACCACACTCATATTAATAACTAGGTTTGCTGAAATTTAGTCTGGGCAACCTGGCTTAGGTCCGTCCTGGCCTCCAACAGGTCCACAACTCTCAGGGAACTCATCGGTCTGATTGGTTTGAACTGTGAGTTCTCAAGCCCAGGTCAGCTGCATTAAAACGGAATAAAACTTTGGTAGATTGGTAACCCTAGGGTGTGTAGAAAGAAGGATAAGAGCCTAATCTTGCTTCCCCAAAGCCTTCTCAGCCTGCCTTTCCTCTCCCACCAATTTGGGTCAGCCTTATAAGCATGAACTGCACAGTGCAGGGAACAGAACTCAATGTAATGTTCTTCTGTTAAATCAATTCCTATTACAGTTATAATTTGTTTTGTAGCTTCTTTAAAAATAAAATTTAAAAAAAAAAAAAAAAAAGAAAAATGTCTCTCCTGTTGAGATTTTTTTTTCCTCCCACTGCTCCCTATCTCCTCCCCAGGGCCTCAGCTTGTGCCTCTGTGTAAGTCCTGGGGTCCTGGGTGTCAAATGTCAGGCCTTGTACAGAGCTGTCAAAGAGGAGAATAGGCTGAGATGATTGATGACTGCAAAGCCTGAAATCCAAACCTCTGCCGCAAATGCTTCTTTTACAAAAAAGCTGGGGCAACCCACAGTGGCTATATTCAAGGTCAGCTCGCATACCATTACACCCACCGCTTTGGGCTTCTAACAAGCCAACGCATTCATCGAGGATTTCTCCTCTCTCTGTCCCTCTGTGCGTCTCTCTCTCTTTCTCTCCCTCCCCTTACTCTCCTGGCAACCCCCTGCCAAAATTTTCAAGCACTTAATCCCAATAAAAAAAGGCATGCCCTTTTTTTTTTCCCCTCCCCTCCCCTCCCCTCCCTTCTATTCCTCCAGGCTGCATTCGCTACGAGGAGCCACGGGCTGAAGCTTAATGCTGCACAAGTCAGATGACAAGATTATTAATGGGAGCAGGGGAATGTCATATCTGATTTCATGCATATTCATGAACAGAGTCATACAGCTGGGACCATGCGCCATGAAGAGACAGAGCAAGAGAGAAACTTTTACACCCCCTCCTTGCCGTGAAGAATCTGATCCTGGAGATTAGAAGTCCTGCCTTGCAAAATTTAATTGTTCTCTTTATATGTTGATAAAAAAAGGGGAACTGCTTGCATGATAATAATGACTTGGTGCCAAGTTGGTACGAATATCTCTTTTTTTTTCCTGTCACTAAAGTAACTGCCCTGAACCCAATCTTGGCCTGGAGAACACTTTCTACAGGAAAAAGGACATATGCTCTCACCTAAAACTAGAATGATTTCCAAAAGAAACCCTGCATGTGTAAAAAAAAAAAAAAAATCTAAAAATGGAAGGAAAAGGTTTTCAAATACCACACCAGGCAAAAGGAGAGATGCTGGGTGCAGAAATTTATTAGGGTTCTGATTTGTACTCAGAAAGTGCCTGTTCACAAGAGGTGAGACACGAGGGTTAAAGTGCTAATAGTATTTTACTCTGTAGCTTTAACTCTACAGCCAGCTCCTTTTGCTTTTTCAATAGTGCCTTACAAAACATGAGGAATTTTATTCCCATTTTACACCTGGGTAAATCGAGGCATAAAGTTGTTCTGGTTTATTGGCCCCATATCTGCCTTAACAGAACGGATCCCATTAACTTGGTAGGACAGGACCTGTAGGCACTTGAGCTGAAGTCAGGAAGTGAATAGCAGAGCAGCAATGCAGCTATACCAGGGAGCTAATCCCATCTTCTCTTCTGTGTGGAGAAGTAACACATCTTCCTACAGGACACCAGAACAAATTGAAAAATGTAGGCGTCGTGACACTTAGCAAAAGATCTACAGTATTTTTGCCTTTTCAAAATCCATCAGTCCTATTGCTGAGGCTTTGTGCAAATTAAACTCTGTTATACCTGCTTTGCACGCTATTTCTAAGCAAAAGCCTATTTTTCATGCACTTAAAATATTCCGTTCAGCTCTAGAGCTGCATCTACTTGTGAAGAGACAGAGGCACCCCATTCCCTCAGACAGGTGAGGACCAAAATAAATAACAGAAACAGCGTGTGCAACTGTGAAATCAATTTAGAATTTAATTGCTGAAAACCATCTGACGATAAACTATAACAGTGCATGAAATGGTCCTGTAATGGAAGTGCTGGCTATTCCTGGAGTCATTTAGAATTAGTTGTGGATAAAGCACAGGATTACAGTAGGAGACCAGGCTAGATACTGGCCCTAGCAAATAGACAGATGACTTCTTTGCACCTTTAATTGCTATCATTCAAGACCAGCAGCATATTCTCTCATGAGGATGCCAAACAAGCCACGTGATCCAAATGCTCTTTGGTACAAGCTGATCTGCGTTGCCCGTAGGGCTATCACAACAGGCTTTCTGGCACAGAGTGACAGAATGGGAATGCCTGGGCAGATTCAGGCTTTCTGAAAAGCACTGGGTTTATTCTGGTTTGGGGAAAGGGGATGAAGAAAGGGATTATTGTTATTTTACCTAGATGGCTCAGTTCATAACTGTACACAAATACACTCTCGTCTATGCAACCCTCGTGGTGAAGCACATAAATTGAGGGAGATAATCCGTATCTAGACAGGAGCGGGAAATAAAATCAGAAGTATTTCTTGTAAAGAACAAATGGAAACTTGCTGGGCTGCGACTCCATCAGGTACAGTTTAGCATGGGCTGGGAAAACTGGCCGTAGTGAATGAAGCTCCACAGCAAACGTAAGGAAATACACCTTTACTGGGTAGAGCTAAGACACATCACAGGAATCTGGCTCTGCCACTGGACTAGCAAACGGCCCTCTGTGACTCACATAACCTCCCCATCCCTCAGTTTCTCCATCTGCAAAAGAACAGCACCAACTACCTTCAGCGAGTGCTTTCCAAGCATTTCATAAAAGCAAGACACTGCTGTTATCACTATGCAGATGACCACAACTGTCATAATTAACTATCAGATGATAGTGACAGTCTCAAGAATTCCTCTCCAGCCCATACTTAGCATACAGTAAAATATAAAACCATGTTTTAATTTCTGTATTTGAGAATGTCACCTCCTATCTCTAAGCATTTCTCAAGTAGTGGTTAATTTAAAAAACTGAAAAAAAAAAAAAAAATGCCCACAACTGATAGAGATTAGAGCACTGGGAAGAACATGACAGTGATATCAGAACAGAGGAAATAACATGTTAATGACATTCAATATTCTCTCCATGTCAAGTCATCAGCATTTTTATTGCCACTTTTCCTCGGAATACAGTATCAGAATTTATTGAGACAATCTGTCTCCATCACCTGTGATATAATATATTTTATTCAATAAGATATGGAATAATATTTATCTTTCAACTCCAATGACTAGTTTTAAGGGCAATAACAGCTTTTTACACAACACTTACAAGTGTAGAGTTTGTGAGTTTTTATGCCAGACCTAAGGGCTATAGACACTTCCCACCTGGTAGAGAACAGTGAAACCAGTTTTCTGATTGTTTGTCCTTTGCTGCGTCTCCCATTCATAAAATAGCTGGTGCCAAAAGACAAAACAAATGGTCTGAAAGCAGCTCCTGTGAGCTGGTTGTTAATGGAAACTGAGGCTAGGAGAAGCTGGTCCTTGTCATAAATTCAAGAACTCAGCAGCAGTGCCTGTGTTTGATCTCCAAGGGGGAGGAGGACAGCCAAGAAAAACCTCTCACATTATTACAGAGGGATGGCAAGCAGAAGGGAAGCTGGAAGAATGAAATGAAGAATACTGAGGGTTTATCATCTCTGGCATGGAGCGCATGCCTGCAGTTGAACAGGAGCAAGCCAATTTTTCACCTGGCCCATCTGGGTAGCAATAACAGCACAGCTTTGCAAATGAAGACACCTTATTGCCACTTTTGCAAATGTTTGGGTTTCTGTTCTCTCCTGAAGCAGCTGCATTTTGGAGATGTGGAGTACAGGGTCATCCCCCCTGATCTGGGGGCGATGCCATGGAAGGGAAGCCTCTCTGCCTCTGCCAGACTCCCACACCACATTCTGTCAAGGTTTCTATACTAGCAGTTTGTCTACTTTCTTTTGATCCTTGGTCATCTTAAGGTCTCTACGCAACCACTCTGACATTCACAGTATCCCCTAAACAGCTGCAATCACAACCAACTTAAGCAGCCTGTAGGAATAACCAAGGGTGTTGGGACTGGGTTCAAATCAACTGTCTCCATGTACCTGTGACACCAACAAGATGAAGCACATACCCTTGAAAAAAAAAGAAAGAGGAGGTGAAGTAATGAGAAATGCATAGTGGTTTGGGGTTTTCTTTCGGGGGGAAGGGAGGGGGAGGGTTCTTTTGTTTGTTTGTTTTGGGGTTTTTGTTTTATTTTGGTTTTGGGGTGGGGTTTTTGGTGGAGAAAGAAAGAGTAGCAATGCCAGGAAGAAGATGGAAACCAACTGTGAAATACAGCCACAGCTGCTCCTATTCTTGTTCTCCTCCCTTCCCTCAATCACTGTATAAGAGAAGGCAGTGTACTTCAAATAATTTCCTGCCTGCAGCATCCTGATAAAGGCAGGCTTCCTGCCGTTTGCCCAGCAAGCTGGCACTCTGTCCTCTTCTTGTTCCCCTTGACATGTCCTAAGGCCTTCAATCAACCTGCTCTGCAGATCCTGTAGCTAGCTGTGATCAGAGGCACCAGATGCTATCAAGGCCAAGAAGTAGATACGCTTGTGCCTACAACAGCATCCCAGGCAACACCACCTCCCCCTAAGCCCAGTGAATCCCTCACAGCCCTGCTTTCCTGCCCTCTTTTTCTAAGCAGGTCCAGATTGGCTGCCTGGCTCTGAGCTGCCTTCAGCAAGTATTTGCTCTGCCTGGGCAGCCCTGGCTCCTTCTTCTTGAGTGGCATTCCTGCTGCCTGCCAAAAAGAAAAATCACTTGCCTAAAAGTGGGGGCAATCACTCTCCCATCAGCCAGAGCTTTGGAAAGGAGCTGAAGAGTTCTCCTGCTCCCTTAGTACAACTCCTGCCTCATCAGGAGGAAACTGATATGAGGAGCAACAGCCACACCAACATCTTCCAAAGCTGAGTTTCTCAAAAGCTGGTGTTGGAACAGTGAAGAAAACATCAGGAGAGAACAGGGAATAACCTGATAGTGTTAGGGTAGGAAAGCAGTCAGATTTTGATAGTTCAAGTGTTTGTGACTTCACACACATTGCCAAAGTTAGGAAACTTTCAGAGTTTTGTGCACACCTCTGAAAACCCAAAAGCTCATCTGTCTTCTGCTAACAGTACTTCTCAAAAAACCTTATCTCCCCACTTTTTAATAAAGGATTGATTCATAGTTCAGTGGGTGTGGTAGAAATCTGACCAGCCATGGGCTCACTGGGGTCCCCCTCCCTCTGTGCTCCTCTCATCGTCCACAACCCAAAGCAACAGGTAGGAGTGGGCCACATCTGCTTGGCAATAGGCAAATGTCATTTTTGAGCACATCACATTAAGCCTTTGTCCCTGTGGTCACATCCATCTCAACCTACTGCCAGTTTGTACTCTTTAACAAATCCCCTATTAAACAGCCAATGGCAAATATAAACCTTGTTTTTGAGGTTGTCTTTCACGGGCTGATGGAAACAACATTGCCACAGTCGGCACCACTGCCTGTTCCCCAGCCAAGCTCACTCCAGCTCACCATAGATCACTGGGGGTTGATATTTTCACTAAACCAGAGCCTGCATCCTGCTCCCACCCAGGGCTCTGGGTGAGGACCTGGTAGACAGGCAAACATTGAAGTGTGGGCTCTGGGTGAGGACCTGGTGGACAGGCAAACACTGAAGTGTGGGCTCTGCAGGTGGGCGCCTCCTCCTACATCCACAGCCAAGGAGCCAGGGGCTGATGCTGCCAGAGGACCTCACAAGGGCCCACAAAGGTGTGTTATCCCTCCCTCCCTCCCCTTTGCTCTCCCTGCTCCTCCTCTCCCCCCAGCGCTGGGGCTCCTTCCCAGCACACTGAGCTGCCTCTAGGTATCTCTCCACCCCGTGCTTGGCTGACTCTTTACTCACCTGACCCCTCCAGATCTTTCTGATTTCATTCCTGCCTTCCCTTTAGGCACAAAACTTGTCGTTATTACATTCTCCACTCCCCGCTGGGCTGTTGCTTTGCTTTCCTGATAATTCAGGATACTTTCCAGTAATTTGGAGTGTTTAATTTGAGTTTTCTTTTCTTCTTCCTCAGTCCAGAGGGAACAGGTAGTTATGTAGAGGAAAGGAAGCTGTTGTTTCCCTCTCTGCACATGTGTACACACGCCATATGCACGTTCTAGTGATTGCTATAGGTAGTCTACAGACATATAAAGACATGATCTGATTGCTGTGAAATTCTGGCCACTCCTTCTTCTGTGGCACTGAGACATGTTGACCTCTCATTGCTTCCTATTCACTTGACACCAGGGTGTCTAGTTTTATCCAAATGAGCAGTTGAATGAAGCTTTTGGCGCATTATTTTATTCCTTTTCTTTTTCCTTCAGAAAGGAAGATGGAGAGGTGTTTCATGACTAATTTGCAGAAGATGCTTCCCTTACCTCTGCTCCCTCCCTCACACACCCACAACAGCCTGATCAAATCACACAGGGAAACCTTGGGGGACAGAAAAAAATCTGGTCCAATTATTTGGCATCCTATCCTCATTTAGTGTGCACAAATGACAGTCCCAGCTCATATAAGAAATCTGGTGTGAGCAGTATGGGCTGGATTTGGCCCATCATATTTATTCCAACAGAAGTACCCAGAGAGTGTTATAGGGTTTCAAATACTATAGGACCATTAAAAGTAAAGCAAACAGGTGGGCCCTTATTAAAAGGGGGAAAAAAAATGGAAAGAAAAAAGGAAGGAAAAATCACAGCTTTATAGGCACATAATAGCAGATGAAGTACATAGGAAATGTAAAACTTGCATGGGGAGGAGGCAAACACTCATCAAATCTTCATTTACCACATCACTTCCCAGTCTCATGTCTGATACATGAAATTGGACTGTGATTTCCCAATGGGGTCCTGATAAGAGCTTGTTCTCTGAGTTTCTCCCTTGTCTGGCACGGTGGGAGACCCTGAATCTGATTTTGCACATGACTGTCTGATGATCTGTTGCCTTCCCCCTGCATCACTGCAACACTGGCAGTGCTGCACCCTCATCTTTGTGATAGGAGGAATTGAGCACGTTCAGTATCAAGGCAGATTTATTGGTTAGCAATCCTAAACTCAGGCTAAATTTCTTCAGAATACAGTTAAAAAAGGTGCCTACTCGTCTATAATTTTTGCACAAGCCCCTTTCCTCCTCTTGCACACCTTTTATACAACAAGAGAAATGGAAGACAAGTCCCACAAGACAGAAGACTGCATTTTGATCACTACTGAAAATCAACTGACGGAGTATCTTCAGTGTTATAAAAACACACATAAAAACATAATGCAACCTTCCAAACAGTTTTCCAGAGGCCAAACTGAAGAAATGCTGAAAATTGGCATTGTCCTGCACTACAAGAAACTTTTTGAACACATTCAGACATCCAAATTCTACCCATGTCTGTATGCCTCATGTTTCTTAGTGGATGATTTTGGGCTCTTTGGAAGAAAACCTGAATGTGTAGTCTGGTGACAATTTCTGGTGGTCTTCCAGTTGGCCACCTACACAGGCCAAATTTTTTGGGCTCCTTGTGTAGACCACAAACAAAAAGTGCCCCTTTGACAGGACAATTCTCTCCTATAAATTACCAGAACTTCTCCAGTGACAACTGCCAGTTTTGATGGTCACTGGAGAAGTGGATGGAACCGTAGCCTACGACAGATACATTTAATGTCCCTGTCAAATGGCAATTCTCTTCTCCATGGTCTACAGAAAGAGACCCCAAAACTGCTAATGACTGAACTAGAAGACTAACTTAGATCAGGACAAAATTCAGAGGGGAAACCCACCTTGGTGACTCTGAGTCTCCAGTGAGACCCAGGTCACACTTCTCCTCTGAAATTGCTGTGAGGCCAGGGTTGTTGCCTTGGGTGTATCAGGGCATTTCAAAGTACTATTAAAACTTCATGAACCTGAAGTGCCAGGTAAGAAAAGCCTCAACAACACATCCAGGAATGAGCTTGGAGCAAACCTGTCTTCCCTGTGTGTACCATAAACAGCAGGGATGCCATCACGTGTGGACATTAAACTTTTCCTGCTGCCTAATTTCCTGTTCGCTTTGAAGTGGGATTCATAACACCTTTCAGGTAGCCCCATGGCAGGCTGTGGTGGAGATGGGTGATGTAACAGGCCCCCGTCAGTGCCAGTTGGCATAGGGACACCAAGAACATGTTAAATTTGCTAATCTCTTTTCAAAAGATGCAAATTGCTAAGCCAGTTATCCTGCCAACCTGGCTGCTTCTCTTCAACTAAAGAATTTAATATAGCAGAGGTCTCCCGAGAAGGAAAAATAGATTAACCACCCCTCTAAAACTTTGGTCGTTGGTTTTACATACTGTGAGCCTCAGGCTGCTACTTGAATTTCACTTCAAACATTTACTGCAAAGTATCAGCTATTTTTTTTTTCCTATCCGCCTGGTTACTCTTTAAAGGAGAAAATTTCATTAACAAACCATGGATATAAAATATGAAATCAGAGATCAGCTACTGCAGAGGAGAAGCCAAACATCACTAAAAAGGATTAGTTTCTTTCACTGTCTAGAAATTTCTCATGGAAGACCTTGGCTGCCCTTTTGATATTAAAACTTCCCAACAAGTATTACACAGGAGTTTTAAATTAGAACTTGCTGTCATTGGGACAGTTATAAACTCTTAAATATGTCCCTCTGCAAGTTGAGCTCCTCCAAAATGCATGTATTCGCAGTGGAAAAAACTGGGAAATGGGTGTGTGTTTGTGGAAAAATGCCAGTCGGACCCATTAATTACGGCAGGAGTTCTGCCAGCTGATTTATAAAATGAGCACCCAAGTTATTCCAATTAATTCCCATAATCCCACTCTGGATAGAGAACCACTAGTCAAAGTAAAATAAAGTTTGCTCCCAAGTGTGACCCAGGAAAACCAATTTTCTTTCCTACCGGGAATTCAGTAGAGTTCCTCTGGTTTGTGCTGGGGAAGAGGATCATTGCTTCCCAGGTTACTTTCTAATTAATAATTATATATAGTGCAGTTGGGCAAGGTTACAGGCACCCTCCAGTGCCAATTGGCACAGAAGCACCAGGAACATTTGAAATTTATTAATCCTTTTTTTTTTTTTCTCCAAGGATGCAAATCTCTTTTTAAAAAAAAAAAAAAAGAAAAGAAAAAAGTCAGAGAGGAGAGAGCAGTGCTGTGAGTTTTAGGCTCAACCCTGAGTTGGGGGCAGAGGCACCTGCCTCCTACTAAGAAATATTGTCATTGCCATTCTCGTGGCTTTCTTTTGCCCTTTACCTTCTGATATTGGCCACATTCCCAGGCATCACCTGAAAGCCTAAACAGTGTTTCAGGAAGCTGTAACGTGCTTGTGCGTGTGTAAGGGGCTTTTGGCTCCCCTGAACGTCTGTATCAGGTCTAGGAATATATGAACTGTGACTAGCATACCAATCACTAGAGGTAACTGCAAACTCTATTTTCCATGGAAATTTAAAATCTGTATGTGAAAAGTCAAATGAATTTGGTGTTTGAGCATTCTGTTTCAACAGGGCATCAAGGTTTTCTGCAGAGTGAACCTTTTATTTCAAAGAAGGGGAGGGGGAAGACTGTATTGTTAACTCAGAAACAGTTTCAGACTTTCAAGCGAAATTCCAAGCAGGCTGCTAATAACACTTCAGTGGGATCTGGCATAATTGAAAACTCCACTGGAGCCAATCAAGTTAAGCCAGTGTAAAAATGGTGTAAGTGAAAAGAAGCTGGCCACATTAAAATGGAACAAATTTACAAAACCACATTTCCTTTCCACCTGTTGTAGAGGGTCTTTTCCCCCCTTCCCAGGGAGTCAATCTAGTCTTCATTTGATTTCAATTCCATCTTCTAGTTCTTAAGCCCATGAGCAGCGTGGCTATTCTCTGCTTTATAAAAGCAAGTAAAAAAAACTACTGAGACAATATTTCCCTTGAAAATATTTTTTTCTAAACATGAAACTTCTGGTTTGGACTGTAAGGGATTGGCTTTCAGTGTAGGAGAGTGGAGCCAAACAGAACCTGACTCAACAAACCTGCTCTCCAATAACCTATGTGGATTCTCCAGAACAACTTATTACATCTGTTCTGTATCATCATATGTTGGGTTCTTCGCATTCATGATGTCACAGTCTCCCAAAACCACAAACAACAAAGTTTGCTCAGGTCAACTGCAAATCTTTCCCTCCTCCCAAATTTTTCCTTTGTTTGTTTTATTCCATTTCTGACAACAATAATCTCCTTTAATTGCCAGTTCTCCCATTCGCACAATGGACCTTGCCTTCTGTTATCTGACCAGTAGAGCTCATAATTAGTGCTTAATTATAGTTTATAGAGCCACTTTGGTCTGATAGGAAAAATCTGCTTTGTTACAGTCAATGAAGTATTTAAAGCTACGTCCAGGGCTGGGATAGGTTTATTAAACACTTGGGTAAGCAATAATAAACTAACATTGATTGAGCAACTCAATAGCTTTCTTTTATGCACTGGTTTAAAAAAAAATAAAAAAATAAAAAAACCACCCCAGAATTAAAAATAACTTGGCATGGTAATGGAATGTCTCCGCTAAGAACACACGGCTGCCAGTGGGGTCTATCACATTGGATGTAACTCAATCTCAGCTCCTGAAAAGAGCACTTTGCAAAATATGTGGCAGCATCATTGCTATTATCTGAAAAGGAGGAGGGAGGAAGAATTCACTAAGGTCCTTCAGTCTGTTCAGAGCTAAATAAAGAATGATACTGCTGAGTATGGGTGTGTTTCTAGGGGAAGCTGCCAGAACTAATGAAAAAGTGTGGAGCTGATTTTCTTTTTTAATTTCGCTTCTCTGCTTTTCAAGTCGTTCAGGGGAAATTGCAGAGTGTCCTGAAATCACGACAATTTGGAGTTCTACGTAGCAAATTCTGCTCCAAACAGAAACGCGTTTTATCTGCCTGCAGGTGCCCTCACACCTATCAGCTCACTGAGAAAATATTATTCCAGGCTTGGGTCCAGTATGTCTGCCAGGCCACACAGACTGAAAAGGGGAAAAGTGAAATAAAATAACAAGTTTTGAGGAATGGGCGAGGGAAAGGATTGTGCAACCTCATCGCTCGCTGGTTTTCATGGCAGGCAGTAGCCTGTCCAACCACATCATTCACCCTTCTGTATCAACAGCAAGATTAAAAGGTGCCTTTTAAAAGACACAATCTTTTTTCACGAGTTCTGATTTTCACAAGGGAAATTATTTTAAAGGTCTGCATAAGAATATACTAAATTCTTGGGGCAATGACAACTCTTGAGTGGGTTACATTT
The DNA here is from genome assembly GCA_013396735.1 of Grallaria varia. Lineage (NCBI taxonomy): Eukaryota > Metazoa > Chordata > Aves > Passeriformes > Formicariidae > Grallaria > Grallaria varia. Next base: position 120,693 of record VWZG01003052.1, read on the forward strand.
ATCAAACCACCAATTATTTCAGTTATATCGGCTGCTCTCGTCATCCAGGTGTTTTTCTCACTTGTTTCCTTTTCTCCTGAAAATGTGATGCACTTTTCCATTTCAAGACAAGGACTCTTTTTTCAGTGTTTTTTTTCACCCGTTCTTGGAAGAGAGAAAAAAAAAGGGGAAAAAAACCCTGCCAAAATGAAATCACCAAAGGAGGATTTTTTTTTCTGGAGTGACAGCAGCATCCTTCCTTGTTTAGCTGTGGACAGATGGAAGGCCACTGAAATATGCAGCTTCAGTCTATAGTAGGTTTATTCCTCTTACAAGTTTTATCTCTTTACCAGGGAGGGCAATTTCATCAAACTTGAAAGAAACAGCTAAACAAATTATGTATCCATTACATGAGGTAGAAAGGTGATTATATTTGACCTTTTATACACCTGGTTGGGGTTATTTAAACGGACTTGCGTTAGAACAGGATTGGACATCTCTGAAAGTTGCATCCCCTCACTGCTATTGAGTTTTCTTCTGTCTCTTCCCAACTGATGAAGTCATATTGTTATCTGTGGTGTATATAACACTATAACATGGTATCACCATATCTTGGGGAAATGGAATTTGCACAGGATGCCTGTGCTGAGCTCATAGATGAATTTCTATTGTCCATTATCGTCTATATCTAATATGAACCGTTCTACACAGCTCGTCTCTAATCCCCATGCTTGTTAAGGAGCTTAAAGAGTAAAATCAGTTGATTTCAGGGCCTTTTGGAGTTCAAGGTCAAAGTGATTATTTCCTTTTCCTTTTTTTTTTNTGTTTTTTTTCTTTTTCCTTTTTTTTTTTTTTTTTTTTTTTAAAGAAACGGACTCATCACAGTTTCCAAAGTTCAGTTCTTTCCTGGTTCCCTAATTAGAAACCATACCAAGAGCATATCTGGAGGCTTTTATACATGAAATCAACCCCTTGCCCTGGGACCAATTATGGAAAAATAGATTTACACATTTCAGTGTTTGAATGCCAATGATCATACATGCTGTCATGTTCTATAGTGAAGCCATGATAAAAACCATACCATTAGTGATTTTGGTCTATACCATTATCGCTGTTTAAAACAAGCATCTGCACACCAAAGCATAAGAACATCAAGCACCACTCACACATACAGAGTCATGACAGACATTTGCATGTATGAAGTCACATCCACGGGAAACTTAGAGAAAGAAAATATTTGTAAACTCAAGTCAATACCAGATTTTCCTCTCTCAAACACCTTGCACTTTCCCTTAGTGAAATCCACAGTTTTTTGGAAAAATCCGAAAGGAAAATAAAGAAAAAATAAACTCAGTTTTCAAGTAAAACCAGGTATTTTCACGGAAAGTGTAAGTTTCCCATTATTTTTTTGGTTTTTTAGTTAAAACCTGATGGTCCTCAGGTATATAGAAACACATATTTACACAAATTCCAAATTCAGACACACTGCTAGTATAAAAGCATGGTTAAATAAATAAGAACTGGAATTACTGCTATGCAGTCTTTATAGGTCCGACACATATATTTGTACGTATCATACAGACAACTATAGATATACATACCACACAGATATACAAAGACAAGTGGGCAATAGCATGTGAACCCACTGTCAGAACATGTCCCTGTGCCTAAAGTAAAGCCTCTTGTAACCAATGATTTTCTTTCAAATTTAAGCAGTATCCAAATGAGTTAGAGCAAGGGTCAGAGATTAGAAAGGATTGTTTAGGATTCAGAAGAGAGCTTTACATTCCCCTTTTTGAGACCTAATAAAACATTTAATGCAGGAAAGTCCCTAAAATGCTCTTATTGCTTCCTCTGCCCATCAGTACTCTGGTCCCCAAGTTGCTGCCGATGTCAGTCCTGGCCACTGACCTTCTATTAACCTCTGGTAGCAGCCCACAGACATTTAAATGAAAGGCACCAAGTGAAGCCTGAGCCAGTGAGAGACAGAATTAACTCCACTGGGCTTGAGCCCACATCCAAAGAAGAAGGTAGAGGAGAAACCCAGGGGGTCCTTCGCTAAAGGGTTCTCCCATGCCATGAGCACTGGAGACCTTTCCAACGGCCTGCTCTGTCTAGAAGCATACTGGGAATTCAGACCAGGCAGTATCAGAGACATTTAACTTTTAAGAAAGTGCTGCCTAAGCATGACTTCATAAGTGGCTGTATCCTCTTGAAACGCTGCTCAAAGCCTAATGGAGACGGCTCTGTTGCTTTCGCCAGCCTTGTTCGGTGCTTTACCGCAGGACAAAACACTTGACTTCTCTCTATTTTTTTTTTTCTTTCTTAAAGTCCATAATGAAGACCAAATACCACTTCTTCCATTAATTAGCGTGGTTAGAGAGTCACAGACCCCCTTTGATCCTTTCAACTGGTGCTGATACTCAGAGCCCACTGCATCTAAGCCTCTAAGCCACTCGCAGTATCTGTCCCTCCTCCTCCTCTGCTGTGCACGGCTTACAGGAAAGGGTTGATACTGGGTCAACAGGGTCAGGATCTGCTGTAATCCTGCAGGAGAGCTCATGATAGAGCCTGAGCGTATCAAGCCAAAAGAAATGTTTAGATTGCCTCTCATACAGACCTTTTTTTTCACAGAAGTGATTTACCCCCAGCTTCCAGAGTTATTCACAGGGCATCCTGAAGCGATATCAACAGTATTAGACTCCACAACCAAATTATTTCCTTGCTATATTACCAAAGGAAATCCAACCTTGTAAAAGTGGCACATCAGTGGTCCAGGCCCTCTTCAGTGATAAAAGTTTTGCAGGATAAAAAAAATAAAAAAAGAGATGTTCTGTAAGCAGTGGCACTAATGATTCCAAACTTCTCCAAGCGCATCCTACACTTTGTCTAAATGACTAGGACACAACAATTGACCTGTAAACAGTCTAATCTGTACGTCTGTACAGCCAGAGTTGTCCTTTCTTCCAGCAGGACAACTCCCCCCCCTCCACCAGCTGTCAGTTCACCAAAAACATTTGGTATCATAATGGTAATAAATACCTCTGCCTCTGTGACGTATTTGCTGAAACTAAGCAGCAAGTTGAGAACTTATGGGGGAGAGACTGGCTGATGGATGGACAGAGTCAACAGCACGTTACTAAATATTAACAGGTTCTTCCCCAATGTCATTTTAGCTTAATTACTCATATCAGCACCATCTCAACTAAACAGATGAGTTGCATCATGGCCAAGAAATCATGAAATAGGACCCCTGTTGAGCCAATAAGGGGAAATGGGTAAAGGGGTTCATGACCTTCAATTTGAATCAATCCTGACGAGCTTTTTAAATTCAAACTACCATTAAAAGTAATTCCAAACAGATTCTATCTGTCATAATAGTGACTAGCATGCCCAGAGAGGGTATTTAAAGTACCAAATCACTAAATTTCGTACTGTTTTATAAATCAGCATCAAAACTGTGAATTATTTCTGAAAGCAAACTTGGCCTCTTGCAAATTCTGGGGCCAATTCTGAGAACACAGAAGGCTTTCTACCTGCTTACATCATCCCAGCAGCAAGGTTAACCTCAGTGCCTGAAATATTTACATTTATAGACCCTATTGAAGAGTAATTCAGTGACATACCAAAGGGGAAGGGGAAACAGCTATCAAACTACTTTCATGTCATCTCAGAATAAAGGATGCCTCTCTTTGCGAGTCCATGGACACAGGGGCAGTAGAAAAATACTTGTTCTCCCCACGCCAGGAGCACACAGTAGGAGATGGGAACGTGAGAGGAGCTCTGAAGAAGGCAACGGGGAGAAGAGATCAGTTGGGATGGTTAAAGGCAGGAGTCCAACAAAACAGGACGAGCATTCATCCAGCTCACATCCAAAAGAGACATGCAGGCCTTGTAACATATTGACAAATCCCTCACCAAGCCAAAATGCAAGTTGCAACTTGAAAAGCTAAAGCATGCACACAGTGGCAAAATAAACCCTCCAGCACTAATTCCAGCCCTACTCAGCCCGCTCGGGTACGGCCCCGTTGCATGAAGCACAGATAGCTTATTTCTGAGAACTCATCTCCCTGAGCAAAAATGCAGAGTTTTTTCCCCTGCTCTATTAAGGAAACATGCCAGTTTCAGGCTTCCAACAGGGAAAAGGAATAATAATAAAAAAAGAGTTTATAAATTATGAAAAGCAAGTTGACAGTGTGTCCTTATAAATATGAAGATTACCTATGCTACCCTCATGAATCTGAAAAGTCACAGTTTAAAAAAAAATGGTAAAAACTACAGATTCAGCAAACTGAAAAATAATGGGCAAGTTCTGCTGACCAGGGAATAGTCTGCAATTTAGTTCTTTTCTTGTTTAACATTTACTGTATATCTCACCATCCAGAAATATTATTATGTTTACAGGGAAAGCCCCATCTTCCACAGAAAGGTCCCACTATTGACAATACGAATATCACAGTGAAATACAGTCTGATACCTTGGAATAGCCTCTGAATCTACTTACAGTCCCCAAGGAAAACCCCCTTATTCTAAAAACAAAAATATTTGTTATGTCAGCCAGTATATACTGACACACAGATATATATGAGTGCATGAGCCTGTATGAAAATGTCCCATGTACAGTTCCGTGCCTACAGGGTTACTATTTCTAACAATCCACCAAATCACAGTGTTAGGAAAGTTTACGGATAAATGATGGACAGATTGGTTTAAAAAAGACATAAATGTGCAGGTAAAGGTGTCCTTTTTCTCATCTGATCATAAATATGAACTACATTTTAATGCTATTTAGACTATTTAAGCACCAATCTCAACTGATGGATCCAGGCACTGCTGTTACTGACATCTAATCTTGTTGTAAGCCATAGCAAGAGAATCATGTTCATAGTCACTGGAGCCACTGGAGCCTGAGGTATCCCATCCAATAAATGGTTTGAACTGCCTAAAAGTTCCATAGTTCCAGAGTAAAATGAAAGATTCAAATGAGGAAAAATTCCAGAAATTTAAAACGGCATAAAATGCTCCATTTATCAAAAGTCAGCTTACAATTTCAGTGCAAATTAATTTTGGCAAATTTTGTAACAAAAGGACGACGTATATTTTGACTGGGAGCACAAACAACACCGATGTGGGTCATTTAATGTTTTTAAAGCTTCCTCCCTCTCAGTATTGAGGGGCTGAGAATTAAATTGAAGTTGGCCTTTTGTAGCAACAGAGGATGGTCAGACCTCCATGAAACTTTCCCTGAGACATCTGCTGAACCCAGCTTTGGTTTATTTGGGAATTATTTTTTGAAACGCACCAAGTTTTCTCTATTAGTGCTGTATAAATATCAGCTCCAGCGCAGAGCCTGGAGGGAGTCTGGGAGTACAACTTACTCGGAATAACTAACATGTATTCGAAAGTTTGGCTGGGAAAGTAACTGAGAATACTGAATAGATTCAGCCAGCCCTTCACCCTTCTTTGATTACAGTTCGTAATTTGCAAGGAAGACAAGTTTTCTTCACCATAAAACCAATCTTTTGAATCTGAAAGGGCACCCACCAGACCTGCGCTTTTCTTCAAAGTCCTGTTGAATTTTGGATACATGGAAATAAAGAAATGTAAGAACAAACTAAACAAAAAACAAACAAACAAACAAACAAACAGACAACGAAACAAATAGGAGTAATAATTTTGAATTGTTGAGCAAGGTTAAAATTTACATTTCAATTTAGAAATTTCCTCTTAGAAATATTTCGTACTGGAAAAATAAAATCACTTTTCCTTAAATAGACCCTTTCTATAGAAAAAACTAAGAAAAGAAGATCTGCTTTGTTCCCCAAAGTTTGATTTTCTGTCACAAAAGCTGAAATTATACTTACTGTGAGCCAACATCGAAATTTTTTGCCCAGTTTAAATTAAAGTTTGTGAATTAATCTTACTACGCAAAACTAGAACTATAACTGCCTTGTATGGATAAACAGAGTTCAATGCATAAAAGAAGACTACAAAACAACTGTATCCTAAGGATGGATTTAAAGCTGGAATTAAAACTGAAGGATTTCATCTTTTCCTCCAAACACTTGGTAAAAGCCTGTGAGATACCTACAGTGAACACACCTTAGACTGTACCTACCAATAAATGGGGCAGAAAAAGGCAAAATGCTGCCTTCAGCGAAATGGGAGATGCTTTTGAGCACGGATTTCAGCTTCACAGCCTCAGTTGTCTAGGAGTGGAGAACCTCATCCACTCTGTCTGGTAAGCCCTGCAAGTTTTTCAGCATCCAAGAGTCCTTCAGCACTACTACACAGCGATATAATTTCATCTGAGCCTTTTACTTAAGCTTTGCTTCCTCCCCTCCCACCTCAGATTTACACCCTGAGGGAGGAGTTTTTGATCTGTCCCATTTAGTTGCACATGCAATGATCAACTACAGATATCAGGATTAGATAAATCAAGACTAATTCACAGCCCATTTCAGCCTGAACAACTGGAGAATGAGCACAGAGAAGTTGTGAATCATAGCAGTCCTAGCATCTCATCATCTATTTGCAGGTCATTTGGTTTTGCTTTGTTATGAAACATCCAAAAGAAAGCGGGGGCTTTGTCATTGAAAAAAAAAAAAAAAAAGATAAATAAAGAGGAGGGGTTTGTTATGGAAAAACCAACCAACCAAACAAAAACCAACCAAACCCCAAAAATCAGTTTTCTACAGGTTCTACTTTGTCTCCTAAAAAACTTACTGTTTCAGAGAACAGAATGCTTTCTGAAGAATGCCATGGAATTAATATTAAAAGTTATAAAAATAAGGGGTGCTGTACTCAGTCCAAGACCGTGTCTGATTCTGGATATATGAAATATGGAAATGTTCTGTCATGAAGCACAGCATCCTGGATGGAGGGGCTAGAGGACCACAGGAAGGGTCACTTCCCTCCCTCCCAGCTGCCCAGCTCTACAGCAGAAACACTTGTGTTGCCTTGGGACAGCAAAATTTTAGAACAGATACAGTCTTCTTGCCCTGTCACTAAATCACACAGCAACTCTGGAGGTGCCCCAGCGCAACCTCCCTAGCCAGAGGAGTCAGCCAACCATTGCATTATCGAGCCCAGCAACCTGTGACTGAATTAAAGAGATTGGAAAAACACCACCCTGGATGAAGGTTGCCCACCAGCTTCTGGATTGGTCATGGAACTTCTCAGCACGTTGGCCTTGCAAGTGCTGTAAGCAAGGTGCAGAGTGGCCCCATTGTGAGCCACAGCTGGAGTTGGACATTCTACCTCTGGAGTTTTCTTGTGGTTTTTTTTTTTTTTTTGCAGTGTACATTTCTTCTTCAGTAAGCACCTCAACTTTTCTAGCCCAGCTCTTAGAAAAAAAGCATAGAAATCTATCCCTTCCTTCACAGGAAAATTTGGTGTCACTTCTCCTCTTAAATTGTTTTGATGGAGGTCAGCTTTCACCCCAACACCCATGAAGGAATGCAGAAGCCAAACTGGGGTGCTCAAGCCATGACATCTTTTAAGCTCCCTGCCTTCCTTCCTTCCTGAGCCCACCACTGCCAGGACTGCAGATTGGGATCTTGCTCCTAGTTTAGCGACGCTCCAAATCCCGGCTGTATCCAAGCCTTGGTCTGGGCTGTGTGAACCCTGAACAAATCCCGGGGGAAGTGCAAATGGCTTTTAAAACCAGCTCCATCAGAGAGTTGGGTTTTGCTGCGTTTGTCCCGTGGCTTGGAAGGTGATGTGTTCAACATGGCATGGCAGAGCACGGCCAGGCAGCCCCCTCGGGCTGGCATGGGTGACAGATGGCTGTGGTGGGGACAAAAGGGCTGATTTGGGGGAAAGCTCCTGCCCTCCCACCCAAACCAACCCAGACTTTATTCCTTAACCTCCAACGATTCAATAGACTTTGGCTATTGGAGGGGGAAAAGGAGGAAGAAGTCAGGCTCCCAAAATTGATTTCATTCCAGGTAATACTTCTCACACAACAATCTGTTCCTTTCAGAAGGACACAGATTAGGGAAGTATTTGGTCAAGGGGCAGTAGAGGGCACTCCAGGCCAGATCAGGTTAAGTTTTGGTCACTTTATCTCTTCTTGTTGACGTAAATGCTCGAGGCCATGGCCTGGGGTTTTCCTGCAGAAATGTGTTTACAAGCAGGTCAAGGACTTGCAGACAGATAACCATTAGCAAAACAACTTTTCTATTGACAAAAAAGCACAGAATAGCGCGTTGGCAGATGAATTCTCTGGTCTCATTAAATAAAATTAAAAAAAAATAAAGGCAAGCAGAAGAGAAGTTAAATCAAAGGGGGGCTGCACTCTATCTGATTCTCACAACCAGTTTTCTCAGTAGAATTCAGGAATGTGACTTGCTCCCCATCCACTTGCAAAATGACACCGAGAACTTAGGCCGGAGTGCTGGGATTTACTGCTGGTCAGCAAGCGCGTGAGGCTTGTTAAACTCCAGTTCTCTTTTCAAATGAGAATTGCCTGCATCCTCCAGCACGGAGGAAACACTCAGTTTGGGAAGCTCACCTGGTTTCAGGTTTCTTTGCAAACCTCCCCATAGAGGCAGCCCCAGTCCCATTCCTTGCCTATACACCACACCCCCCCCTTCCAGCCCCCCAGCAGGTTCATCTAAAGGTTTTGCCAAAGTTCAGGAACCTTTCAAGCAAACCTAGCCGATTTATGGGTTTGTGGACAAAGCACAAGAGAGCTGCAGCTCTCAGGGGAACCCGAACGGGTCAGGCTGAGTTTCACATCCTCTCAGAATTCCCAGCCTCGGAACTTAAACGCAACGGATGCCAACACTTCCAGAAAAAACATAACCAACCAGGATTTCTACAGCTACATCTCTAGCCAAAGGCACTGTTCCGTATGCACGCAAAAGGCAGGATTTTATACAGCCATGAATTCAGCAGACAAGAATTTTAACAAAAAGTAGGAGGAAAAAAAAATGCCACTCAAACCCCCGTGGTTATTTGCTACCTGTCAGTCAGGGTCAGGGTATAACCAGAGGAGGAAGTGGCTTCTCGGAAAGCCTTGTTCAATCTTACTGGAGGAATTTGTGGTCTATTCTGTATACAGTTTGTGGTATCTGAGTCACGACCTGACTCTCTAAGACATGCTGGATTCTAAATGACAAACACTGTCTCTCTGACGGAGGGTGCGCATTAGTCAGAACCCAAATGTGTGGGCACTTGGGAGAGTGGGGACATTTAATGCCCAAACAATTAAAGCAAGCAAAACAAAATGAGCTGAGCCAACTGGAATCAGCAGAAGAGGGTTCGTGCAACTCATCGGGCTGTACAAGCAGTTAAAAATTCAGCCCAAGGTGTCAGCAACTTCATAGATGAGCTGGAGGAAGAGGCTGGTGTGTACCTTTGGGGCACAGTCACCTCTGAGGTTTTACACACAACACAGGAAAAGGGAAATTATTTTCCAGGGTATGCTGGAAACTGAAGGGAGAGCACAGATAGGTTAAATCTGAGTACTCATTAAAATAGCAACTCGCTGTTTGTTTTCTTTTTTGTTTCTTTCCGTTCATCCCTCTCTCTCTTGCACACACCACCAGCCTCCCTGTCAGCAATGGGTCTGGAGGCTCTGGTGAACTTCTGCCTGTGAAAGCTGGACAGTGTGGCATGTGCAGGCTCAGCACCCAAGTATCACTCAAAACTGCTGTCACCCCCTGGCCCTCCCTTTTAAAGTGACAGACTCTGTGAAAAGTTTTTTCAAGGAAGAGCTACCTTGTCTTTATGAATCAAGACACTAAGTGCAACTCCACCACAGCAACGTTCCTGCTGCTCCAACACCATTCACTTCTCTCCAGTACCATTAATACTATTAAAAACTCAATAATCTTTTTCTGTCGCCTTTGTTTAAATAATATTCCTCTATGAAATATAGCGATTAAAAATGCCTGTAAACTCTCCTATTAAAATGACATTTTAAAAGGCTTGATTTGAACATGGCTATGTCACTTAAAGTGGAAGTTTCTGTGAGTTCCCTTCCAAGCTGTTAAAGATTAGCTTGATGTAGATAAGACTATTCCCCAAACTCATTATCTGTCTTCAAAATGCACCTTAAGGACTACTTAATAAAGTCAAGGTTACATGAAGAGTATTTCAGTGAAAACCAGTGAATGACTATTAATAAATCTGCATTACAGATTGGTTATTTTGTCTCTGTCTTTCATCTGAGCATTAGGATGATCCTTCTGTTCTTCTGCCTTTTTTTCTTTTCACACCCCCCCACGCCCCCATAATAAGCATGTGTTGCTTCTTTGTACAGGTCATCAATGAATCAGAGACAGCAGCAGCACCAGAGACCATTTCAGCATGTTTACAATTAATGAGATCTAAGCAATGTAAAATATTTTGCAGAAAATGATCACATATATCTCTGGCCAGTGCGAATTAAATTATTGGGATTCCTGATTGGGCCAAGCTTACATTAAAAAGAAAATCATCATACTTCTCTTTGTATAACTGCATTTTTATATCTCCTGAAGTTATGTTTCCTGCATTTTCTTTTAATGCTATGGGTATGAAATGTTAATTCCATGTGCTTTGGTACCAGCTAGCAGCAAGTCCATCCAGAAGAAAAGTGCTATAATTTCTTGAAATAGGAAAATTATTTGGCAAGATTTATTCCCAAGACCTTCCCATCTGTCCATAGCACTGCAGAGTAGGTGTTTTAAGGGTTAGACTGGTGGTGCAGGGTTCTGCAGTATCCAGTGCTAGGGACTGCCACAAAGCATCATCTTCACCTCTTTCTGGCAGAGCAGATTGCTGGAAATTTGGAATAAAAATCTCAGGACAAATTTAGTCCATCCTTGAGATATCTCAGTATGTTAAGGTCTAAATTGTTAATTTTTTAGACTATTTCTGGTTTCAGCTGAAAGCAGTCAATGCAGACGCTCACAGGTGTGTACCATCCAGAGGAACCACAGAGATTTCTGCTGGACTGACTTGCTGGAAACTGTTGATTCCCTCTACATGGAACAGCTCCAAAATGCAGTCAGTTACCTGCCATTCAACCATTTCAGAGGAATTTGCATAACACAGATGCTTCCATATTGGCCATGCTCTACATTATGCAGTAAAGATTAGCCTGATGCAAGGCCAGCAAAAGAAATTATACACAAATCCATGTACATAATCACTACCTGCCCCTTACCTTTATCTATAAGTCTTCCATGAGCCCTTTCGTGACTGCTAACTCTAAGGCATGTATTTTTGAGATGGGACTAATTTTTGTCATACATTTATCTCATGTGTTAGGCCCCTCGAAAACTTTTGGGTACCTCCACGGGGATTCCTGCACACAGCTGAAGTCCTACTCAAGCCCATGCTCTGGATTTACCAAAAGGAAAGCAGCTCTTGTCCAAGAGCCACATACTTTATTAGCATGATGCTGAACCTGAGCCACTCAGCAAGGTATTTTGCCTTGATCAGAGTAAAATTAAACCTATCCATGCTGCCAGCAGAGACAAACCCACCACAGTCTGCATGTGCAAGCATAAATAACAAGAGCAGCAGCCAACAATTACTCTGCAAAAGCTTGGGTCTGCTTTCAAACCACAACACAAATTTTAATGCCAAATTTAGGTTCTTCCCTTCAGGGGATTTACATATAAGTTATGGAAAGTCTGATAATTAGGAGACCTGGACCTTATGAATCTCCTCATTCCACTGTACAGATGAAATCTGATTCACCCCATGTTTTACCTTTAGGGAATTTTTACTTCATGAAACCAAAAAGGCTGCACAAAAGCAAAACTATCTCAGCCTTTCTAGTGCTGTCAACTTCCACTCTTGGTTGAAACACAGGAGCACATCAGAGTGAAGACACAGCAATGCCAGCACAGGTACTGGGATCTGCAGGGCAGAGGACCCCTCCAGAGCTGGTGGATCCAAAGGCAACATCATTTTGTTGCCTACATAAAGTCCTGGCAAGAGCTCAGGAGAGAACAAGCTGCAAGAAGATGTAAATCCCCCCAAAGATCAGGGGCAGGACCTCGCAGAAATGTTGGGAGCTGTTGTCACTGCTGGGCCACCCTGAATTATCCTGAAGGAGAACTCCTTCTGTATTTTTTTTGCAGATAGCAAAAGATTTAAGGCAGGTGAGTGGCATCATACAACCTAAACCTTTTATTCTGTATTTCACATCTTCCTGGTTTATCTAAAACTCATGCTACATTGAGTGAATTAGGAGGTTGATTGAAAAGTACATTATGTACTAGTTACCTGTGAGATGTGCACTTTAGAAGTGAAGGTTTAGGGGCAGAGGGAAGGCATATAATAAAGAGTAGTGTACTTTGAAAGGTCTAGGCAATGCTGCAAGAAATAGCATTACCTCACAGTTGTCAAGGCTCAGAAGTTTTATTACCAAGGAATTTCACTTTTGCCTCTTATTCTTAACACATTGACCAGTTCTGGGACTGAGAGGATTTGCTGATCTAATATAGATAGTGATTTCGTAGGTTTGTTCAGATTTATATAGACAGCACCCTGGGATCAGGAATTACATTTAAAATGTAATAAAATGTTCTTGTGCACTTTTACTCACAAATACTGTACTTAAAAAAGTAAACATCAAATAATCTCAGATATCTTTCAAGAAAATGTTGACATAGCTCCAAGAGCTCATACAGATGACTGAATAGTTTTCTGAGTAAACTTAATAAACTCATATTCTTATTCTTTCAGTGTACCATGAAGTATCACATCATGGAGAAGAGAGAAAACTAAGCCACATAATTTAGCAGAAATCTATTTTAAACATATATTTCAGCATATGAAGATGGAATATAGACATTTACGTAGGCATGTTTTTATACTACTTACAGTCTTAGAGTTTAAATAATGGTAGCAGCTGAGTTTCACCCACATAAAGGAATCAAATACCCATGGCTAAAAATTGGCTCCTGCTTCTAAAATGAGACCTCAGTCCTTCTCCCCTCAGCAGCAACGTTACAATGACTTCAGGGGGCAGGATTTGACCCCCTAATGTATTCAGAAGGACTTTGTGTAAGTTCAGAGTTTTAGCACAATTGCTCCTCTAAGTAGTCAAAATGATTCATCTACATTATCTGTCTTTATTAAACAGTCATTTACCCTAGTGAGTCCCACTCAAGGGAATCTTTATTATTCAGACAAGCCCTTACAGTCATAATGACACAAAATATATATAGGAACAGTTAATAATACTGTTATTCCTATGTCTGCGGATAAACATCAGCTGGTATTTTTATATCAACGATCCATCAGAGCAGAGACAAAAATCTATAGTTAACAATGAGCAGGCAACCCACAATAACGTGCCAGAGATCTGGTGAATACTATTAGGCAAGAGAGACCACGTGGAGACAAGAAATTTGGATTCTTAATATATTTTGCACAATCACATTCAAGTCTTTCTTACAAAATTTAAAGAAAACATTGACTCACTTAAGCCCTAATGGAATCCGAAGCTGTGCCAAAGCTGGTGGCATGGCTGATATCAACCTAAAATCATTTAAGGACCAAGAGAAAAACAACTATCTTCTCTATTCTGCAGGGGGTAGATTTCAAGTTAGAACCTACTCAAATCATTGATGGTACCAGGGCCACCTTTGCAATCATTTCTCCCTCAAAAGAGCGTACATGGACAATGCAGCTTAATATTGGCACGTTTCATGTCAGAATCCAAAATCAAGCCTAAGGAATGGCCTCAAGGAGGCTTATTTGTGCTTAGGAATATCTACAACCCCTTGAAATTTCCATAATGCCAGTCAGGGCCCCCAGTTTGACGTCAAGGAGAGGTGAAAGGAGGTGGTTTCCAACGTAACATGAGGCTGGAAACCCTTCATAGGGCTAGGTGAGCATTTTCACATCCAAGGTACTTCAGGTGTGTTGGGTGCAGAGAAGGCTATCCGTCCTTCAACTCTAATTTGGTGAAACAATGCATATTTTTAGGATTTGTATATCACATCTAATAAAGATTTTAGTTTTGTTACAGTCTTGAGGAAATAGACCATGCTTTTTTGCGTTTTAAATATCTGCTCGAGGACTGGAACATCATGACTTTGAGGTTTTGTCAAGGCCTATGTTTCTATGAAACTGTTTTTATAAGAGAAGGAAAAACTCATCACCCCTCCTAGTCTGCTTGAGCTAACAGAGAGGTCTTGGGGCAGCCTCCAAAGGACACGTCCTGCTTCAAAGCGGTGCAAAACACTTCATTTTGAACCTACACCTAAAGCACTTCAGATGTTTGCGTGAAACAAACCCCATTTTTCTCCCGCCATCTGTTTTTGGATGTTCTGGGCCATCCCTGTGTGGTACCTCGGCCATGTGCAGGTGAATTAGAGCCACAGAATGAACACTGCGAGACTTTATGGAGTATCCTGCTCTTTGATCTCCCTGGCTCCTGCCCATAGACGAGCACAGCCAGCTAAGCACAGCAATTAGCAGTAACAGCCATTAACGGGCTTCACAAAAGGACACAAGTAGGTGGTTTACAGCATGGCAGATAAAAACAAAGTGGGCACTTTCTTTTTCACCCCACTCCTCCAGCAAGTTTAGGCTAAGGGACCGGAGGGCTAACTGGGAAACAGACCTAAAGAATACAAAATATATCGTGTGAGAAAATCTCTCCACTTATCGAATTTAGAATAAAAAAACACGAGTCTGTGAGACAAAGAAATACAGCAAGCAGGAAAATTTTACTTACGACACGTGCCGGGTGCTCAAGGTTCCACAGGTCCAAAGAGCACAACTTTAAGTTCAAATTTCGCTCTTTTAAGGTCTCGAAAATCCCTCCCCATTGACGTCACAGAAGAGGCGTTTCCCGTTCCCTGATTGGCTGAGGGGCGGGGTCCTGAGCAATATGGCAGCCCCCATGGCTGGCCGGGTGGCCCGCGGGATCTCCTTACTCATATTCATGGGCCCAATGGTTCCTTGGTATCTGCTCTTATCAGGACCTTACAGTTCCGCGGCACGCCTTCATAGGTTAGTGAGGGAGCCCTAAAACCTACACCCTTGGATTAGTGAGTTACCCTTTTTCCCATCCGCAGTTCCCTGGCATCAGCTCCTATCAGGAGCTGACACCTTACGACTTCACGACACGCCTTTACACGTCAGTAAGAAACCCTTAAGGTTTTTACCCTCGGATTAGTGACTTCTTGTACAATTCATTTTTCTTGTAATAAACCCCATATCTTTATTTCTTATATGTTGTATCTGTGGATAGCCTCTGTAGCAGAGGAAATATGTTTGTTTTACCCTTAACAAAGCCCTCTGTGAACAAGATTGTTGTAGCATCAGCGCTTTCTGAGTTAAAGCTAAAGAAGTCAGCACGGACACCACCATACACATCTGGATTTCAGTGCGTGAGGGAACCCAATGGTTGACTGCGCTGCAGAATCACAGCAATTTCCATCAACGCTACTGCCCAAGGAGAGGGTGCAAACAACAAACCGGTTGCATTTCTGGGCCATGGCTCACAAGCCTGTCCTCTACCCCAACCACATCCAAGGGGAGTACCTAACCCAACCATCTGCTGTCTGTTCCAGGGCTCACACCTCAGCATGACCCTGACCAAAGGACTGAGGCTGGTCTCCAGAAACACGACCTTTCAGCTGCTTAGCCCAAGGTGCACCCCATCCTTGCCTTCCCAAACACGTCCCCCCACCACCTGGGAAACCAGAGTTGGGGCACAAGCGCACGTGGCACTTGTGTGCTGTAGCTGTGATAGATCACCCTGACTTTTCGTGCTGTTTTAACAGCAGAAACAGCCTCCCTCCTGTCCCCCACAAGTTGGTAAATGATGTGGCCACCTTTGCTTGGTGTTGTTTTGACAAACAACACACGCTGATTAGAGTACCCCCATCAGATGATAGATTCGCAAACGTGGTCTTACAAAGCTCATTTTTCTATACAAATAGCAGGCTTTAGAGACAGCTCGTGAGAGTATTGCATCAGGGATATCTCTAAAGCTGACAGATTTCCAAATATATATATTTATGCTATATATAGAGAGAGAGAGAAAGAAGAAGCTGGAAAGAAAAGGGGAAAAAGAAAAGAAGATGCAATAAATCAGAGAGGATCTAAGGATTTTTAGCCATAAGCTATTTCTGAAATCAGGAAGGAAAACATGCATTAATCAGAACATTAGCTCCAGTCAGTGCACCAACATCAAGAACATTGCTTCTCTGTACAGAAAGTCATGAATCATCATAGACCTACAAAACATTTATACAACTTTAACATCATCATTGGCTTGGATCAATAACGTAACACAGGAGAGCTAACAGGTTCATAACTTTCTCTCCCCACGTGAACTCTGGATGTATAAAAATGTATAGAAATAACAAAAATATAGGTTTTGAATTTTTACTCTTTGTCCCTGAGCGCCGTGTCCGAGGGCACCTCTTAGAGACAGTGTCTTGTTTTCCACAGCCATATGATTTCAGTACAGTGTAATCAAAGTAGACAAAGAGTTGTGCTGCAAAGCCTGACTGATGCACGGATTGATTTTTGCTGTGCATCCTGACCATGTCCTCCTGTGGTGGAGACATCCTGATGGAAAAGTAGGCTAGAGGAAAGGTTCTGTCCAGTAGAACAATCCCTACATGGACCTCTGGGGCAGAGGCTGAATCTGGAGAAACCTCTGGGACTTTTTAGACCCTGAAGCACTTTAGAGTGTGGAAAAAGGCAATCAAGCACCAATTTCTTTCTCACTTCAAACTGCACCAAAAGTAAATCATTAGCTATGTTTCCTAAAAGAGGAAAACAAGCCATGAAGCAAAGCGTGTTTGGGAGTGCAATAAATGCAGGGATAAAGATTCCTTTGCTGAAGACTAAAAATCAGGTCTTGCTGCTTCTCACAGGACAGACTATATGTGTTTATCCCTTCCCTTCAGAAGGGACTCCATCCACATCCATGAAAGATCAAGAGTTGTTCAGTTTCTCTGCTGCAGTGCTGCTTCCCTGGGCCGAGAAGCTCCTCAGAAGAAAACTTAATGATCATTTACTTTCTTTTCAGCCACTAACTTCAAGTGCTTGTTCTGAACAAATGGAGAACAGAACTCACAGACGCAGTACAAAATGTTGAGCTATAGAATGTCCCCTTTAAAGTCCTTCTCTTTTCTTTCCAATTAATAACTTTGGGTGTTGTAACTAATCTAACTTGGAACCTGGAAAAACCATGTGGCTCATAACCCTTAATTGGTATCTTTACCACAGTGAAGATGACTATAAATTATCAGAAATCCTGTTAAGTCTTTTAAGGCTTTTAAGTCTTAAAAAAGACCCTCCAGCTGAAGGAGTTTCCGTGGCCTTGCTACATGCCAGTATTTAAGATTGAGTGCTTCGGTGAGGTGGGAGTTCTATTTAAAAATTCTATATACATTTGTATCAACTTAGCCTTGAAGGGACATTTTATCCTTTCCTTGCAGGGAGATCGTGTTCTTGGATTCAGCTTTCTTTAATCACCTTTTATTCCAGCTGTTGGTGAAAGTTCTTACAGCACTGATTGCTTGAGGTTTGCTTTAATTCCTTGCTTCGAGAATGAATCTCGTAACGTATTCACTACTAAGACATGCATTTGAGAGCTGGCCAGGGAAACATGATAGAAGCAGATATAGCAAAAAGATAAATTTTCCTTTCCCCCTCCTTGTTCTGACACTGAAATACAGAGTATGGTTAAAGTCTAGGAGGAAGTGGGTATGTTGTTGTAGCACCCTTTCTTCACTGCTAATCTGCAGAGCGGGTTATCTGATCCCAATTGTCCTGTTATTGCAGCGGGCACAGCACAGATTGCAATCCAGTGTTGGGATAAAGAGAACATAAAACCTTCCGAAACCTTTGTCAAGATTTTCCCTTTTACTTACAGATGTTAAAACCAGAGGCAGAGAAGTCATCACATATGCTGATGGATACTGAGCATTAAAATGATTTCTGATATTAATGCCTTCAAAATAAAACTGATATTTCTATAAACACATTTCTATGGCACTCTGTCCACCATAAAGTCTCCCTAATGCCTTTGCTTTTTAACATTATCTCCAAATTCTCAGAATAGGAATCACTAATACAGCTGCCTGACAGTGCATACAGCAAATATATCCCAAATTGTACAACAGTTTTGACAAATACTTTTCTTTGTTTGGAAAGTGCTCACTTTAACCAATCAACACTCGTCATAATGTGTCTGGACATGCTAATCACCTACTATTTTTTCCATTCCCTGATTGGAAGTCTCTAAGTTATTGTAAGGAAGATAAATGTGTGATTATACATGTGTTTGAATATTTCACAGATTAAAAGTTTGCCCTTGTATATATTCCATGGTTCAAAAACATATGTATAAGTATCTGCTGGCTGAATATTTGCAATAATTAATGATGTGATCTCCTTATATACACTAAATAAAAGTTTGCACTATTATTCACAAAGATATCTGGAAATTTATTTTTTGTTATTAGTTAATTGTACTCTCAAAATTATTTCTCAACAGAAGACTGAAAGCCATTGAAAATACATATACATACATACTTTATCATGGTTAGTAGATCACCATATCTTAATCAAAAAAAAGGCTTAAATAAGGAAAAACAAACCAAAGGTGTGAGACTACTTTTCCAGCAGCATCAGTGTATCAGTTTCTCAACTGTGTAAACTGGAGTAAATCAAGTTAGGTCAACAGGGCAAAACCAGCTCCAGACCTCAGAGTCTCTCTTAAAAAAAAAGCACTTGCACTTTCTGCCTATGAGTCTAAAAATATGACCACACTTGCGCTTTTGGGGCCTTTTCTTTTTTTGAAGGTAGAAAACTGACATTTCAGGAGAAGGATCTTGGTTTTGTCTTTTAATAATTGTCCCTAAAATAGCCTCGAACAATTTTTTCTCTCCTAAACAATAACATGAGAAAGGTTTAATGCCTCAAATCAAAGCCTACCTTTAAAATACTGTGCAGCACTTCAAGGCAGACTCGTGGTATGTTGGTTTATTAAAACATATATATTAATTCAGTTATTAGTCATAGAGGCATAGAAAATTCACTTAGTTCTTCAGACAGTACAGAAATCAGTGGACCTCAACAGTCCTTAATTACTTTCTCAGAACGTGATAACTCTTCTCAATGGGCCTGAAACCCAGAGAGCCAGTGTAAGTCCACAGCCTCTAACACTTTTGGACTAAGATATATCCTCCCTACTCTTTCTCTGCTTTCCCAAAACAAGGGAAAATGAAATATGCTGTTTACAAGCCCAATAGACCACACAATATTGGCCCACTTTAATTACTGGCTGATTCAGGACATGAAATCTGTATACCTCAATTCAAGAGGGGCTTGTGGTGGCATCTCTCCTCACACTCTGTGCAGTAAAGGTTTAACTATAGACAAAACTCGATTTTAAAATAATAAGAATTTCCTCTTAAAAAAAAGGTGGTGGGGGGAGAATCTTCAGCATGACTAGGAATACTTGAATAAATTAGTCACTGAACATAATTGTTGCTGAATTAAAATATCTTCTTTTCTCTTTTCAAAACTTTCATGGTCACAGTGAAGTTTGGAGTAATTTTGAGGTAGGGGTAAGACAGAACTATGGTTTTTCCTTTTAAAAAAAATAAAAAGAATTACAACAGAGGCAGCTCTGAGAGCCAGACTCTCACACACCCTCTCTCTCTCCCTCTGTTAGGCTTCATTTGATAGCTATGAACTGTGGATAAAGAATAAATATGGCTTTTCAGTGCCCTAGGACTCTCACCTGACTTATTTATGTCTGACCTGGTAGAACACCACTGACCTTGGAAAGTTTAATTGAGGCTGGGATTATATGGCACTGCTTGGGGCCACCTGAATTTAGAGGGTGTGACACACACTTGCTCTCTCTCTCTCTCTCCAGCTCTGGTCTGCCAGGGGATGCTCGTGGGGGTGCACGGGTTGGGGTGCACGGGTGAGCCCCAAATCGAGCCCAGCGGTGGGAAAACAGCCTGGTGAAAACCTCCAGCGTGCTGGATCTTAAGGGAAAAGATTAGTATTGCCAGGCAGGCAGCAGGAATGTGTTACGGTTGGTTGGTCGGTTGGTGGGGGGTGGGCGGTTGTTGTCCCTTTTTTTCTTTTCTCAGCATGTTTTCTCTGAGATCTGATTTTTACAGTTGACTCTTAACTTTTTATAACCTGATTCAGCCTATGAACAGAGAACTCGGAGCGTGAAGGAGAAAGAACTGTATAGACGCTGATTATACGCTTGTACATCGAGTTTTTATCATTCTTTAATTGAATTTAATTAAAGTATATGATGAATGCTGATCATTTTTAGTCCTTTTCGTTTTCAAGAAAGTTATAGATGTTTAAAACTCCCCACACTTAAGTTAAATGTAAAGAGAAAGTGAGAGGGGAAAAAGAGGCAGAAGAAAAAGATCCATAAGACTGAAAGGTGGAATAAATGAAACAGCATAGATATCTGTTAGCCAAAGAGAACTATCTTTCCTGCTGGAGATTGTCCCTAGATGGATATAAACAGCTCTCATCTGGGTTTCTTCAAGGCAGAGACCAACAAATATTCTGTATTATGCATGGAAGCTTTTTATGGCACAGACTATTGTCCACTGGAGACCCAGCAGACACCACTAAGCAAACCTCACCTACGGCCACAGACAAACGTCAGGCCCTAAGGGGATTCCTCTCCCATCAAAAATACTCTCCCTTTCCCAGTCTGTAACATATATTTTCCCTGCCATTCAAAGTTTATCAGTGCCAAAGCCCTGAGACAACCTGGCTTGAGCCACACAGGTAGATGTGAACAATGAACTGTTGGAAAGGTTAAAATATTCCTGGATGGAAGCAGTCTATGAAATGTCTTCAGAAATAAAACAGCTCCATGATGCTTTCAAGGCCAAAATTATCCATTCTGTGCTTTATTTCTAATGTGCTGCCTGGACTGAAACTGTGACCGTTTTCTGTTTGTAGGCATCCTAGGAAATGAAACGAGGAGAGGATTGCTGTTAAGAGCTGCCACAATTCCCCTACCTCTCTCCAGCAGGCTATACCATGAATCAGGATGTATTTTATTATTTTTATAGATCTATGCCGTGATATAAAGCTTACCTGAGTTCCCTAGCAAGGTGGTACTAAGATCTGGACACATGAAATTCCTGGAGAAGCTGCCAATTAACCATGCGCTGTTAGCAATTCATGGTCTGATTCCCAGCCTCTAAATTACTAAATCCACAAAAATTGCCAATGAGGGTTAATTGCATCCGCACAGGAAACCATCCAAGATGGTGAAGAAAGCCCAACAGTAAAACGTCCCTCATTGGTGACATCCTACAGACACTGCAGACAAACTGTAGATTTGGAAGTCTCTGGCAAACAAACAGAAGAGATTTCAGAATGAATAACAGACCTCAAGAGGCAATTCTGCCTTTTTCTCTCATTTTTAGCCATCCTCCTCTTCCCACTGGATGAAGTGGCAGAGCTCTCCAACAGCCAAGAATAACCCCAGTCTGTGTGGCTGAGCTGTTTCCACAGGGCCACGCTCTGCACCACAAACCAGTTCAATGTGCTGTGCTCCTGCCAGCCCAGAGCCCAGCTCCCAACGTCTGGGCAGCTGAATACTCACCCAAATCCAAACACTGCCACTACTGATCACACAAACACACGGTTTTTAACTCATTTCCCATCTAATTCACCAGCGACTGGACTTTATGATGCTTTCAGAACTCCTAGTCAAGGTTTCGGGATCACTGACTTGCTAATACCACACCTAAGTTCCTAAACAGGCAAGTAAGGATGTCCCACAAGAGTAGAGTTAAGTCTATAAGTTAATTTTTATAAAAACATATATATTTCAATATATATGTATGTATAAACCGTCTCATCATTAATCTGAACTGGTCACACCTTGAATATAAAATGACCCGAATTATTTATTAGAAATGGCAAAACAACATTATTACAGATATGCTTTAAAAGCACTCGAGACAATAACAAACACCAAAAAAAAAAAAAAAAAAAANAAAAAGCATCAGGAAAAAAAAAATAAGACTTTTTTTCTGTGATCCTTATTTATTACATTTTTAATAGAAAGTCAGTGGAGGTCTTATCTGATGTCATTTGGTTTAGGTTCCATGGTATTTTTTGTATTTGACCAAATTCCCTTATCTTCTCATTGCTTGTGTTCTGCTCTGCCAGCATCCAGCAAACTGATATACTTATCTTCAGTTTTATAATAAAGTTTTAGCTTCCACAGGATAAAGAAAGAAAGAGAGTGGGGAAAGGAAAATTGTGTCCTGATACTAAACATATCAGGCATGTCAAGGCATCCAGCAGTTAACCTTCTTCTTACTCCAGGAATTTTAATTGTTAAGAGACACAGGACTTCTATTTAAATTTTTAGTTGTATGGTCAAATGGAGAAAACTACTGTGATCTCAGGTACTACCCAGTGACTGTCTTGAAGTAAGGTTTCTGATCATTAGTTTTCTTGGACTGCAGTTAATAACCAAAGGTGGAAAGATAATTAGAAGTGACAATTCTGAGGCAAGGAATATAAACCAAGAGCTAATGAACAAGTTATTTTGCAAGCAATCTATCTCCTCATTGGAGCTTTATTTCCCACTCTGACATGACATTTTTTCCTCCTCTTTCTTCCTTAGGTTTTGGGCTTGCTGTGGCTCTTCCCTACCTCCTCACCACTCACTCTTTCCATAACTCTACCAAAACCGACCTGAAAATCATTAATGATCAGCTGTGTCCCTTCGTACTCTGCTTGTCCACTTCTTCTGCAGATCTCTTGTTACACTTGACTTACCTTGGTTGTTAGGAACGCATCTTTCCCTGGGTTTAACTCTTCCTCAGAGGTCCCATCTTAAGCAGGGTCTCTTTCCTCTCTGTGGAATTCAAGGTGAGATTTGCAAACAAACTTCCTTCTGTCATCCCTTTGCTCCTTCAATTTATAACAGAGGCACATTTGTAAGAGTTGAGGGCAATGGCATAACCATTTTGTTATCTTTTGCTACAATTAAACAGTGCAGAAATCAAAATTAAAGGGCTAAAGAGACGAGAGGGGACAAAAAAGGAGAGTAAGAGGTAGAATCCCAGCTGAAATAAATCTGCCTCATCAGCCAAAGGGGCTCAATGCTAATTCTAAGCATCTGAGGATCTGGTAGAAGATTAGCTTTTGTTTGATTCCATAAAAAATATCACATCAATAAAACTGGAAAACAATGAACATGGTCCCAGCAGCTCAAGCTGGGCTGGGTCAGACTAAAGGGACCTAACTGGCTTATTATATGGATGTTATACCTTGACAAAATGTGACAACTACACCTTTTCATTTCCCCAGTGGCCTCCAGGAGGCTTAAGATTTAGTATCCTATAGAACACTTTAAACTTGAGAAACTTCTTATAGTTTCTTATGAGTCCTGGAGGCTGTGAACGAGATTGCAATGCTTTATATTAACTTCCCTCAGCATGTGAGAGATAAGCTGGTGGCCTAATACCAAAGTCTTCTCCTTGTCAGTGATCTGCAGAAGTGGTACATCGGAAACTACAAGTCCTTTCCCTCCAAGTCAGAAAATGAGCCATTTGCAGCAGCAGCAGCTCCACATTTTTTTTTCACAGCCCTGCCAAGTTCCAGGCCAAAAGTGTCAGCATTGCCTCGGCTTGTGATCCTGTGCAGCCATCAGGTTAAAATGTGCAATTTCCATGCACATCTATACTGGGCTCAGTGCAATCTCAATCCCCAGGACAGACCAGGCATGGTGAGCTCAAGTCTGTCTACTCTGTTTCAAAGTCAGCTTGACTGAAAAATAAGAAATATAAAGAAGAGACCAATAAGACAAAACAACAACAATAAATTCTTGCACTTTTCCCATCCTTCCTTTTTCCCCTCCGACAGGGTCTGGTAAAATCCATCGGAATATTTTGTTGTGGCATAATGAATGTAATATGGCCTGCACATCATTCTGCTGTCCTCAGAGGAAAGTGCATGTGATTTTTGGTATCTGAGCATCCAGTGAACAGATTCAGAGCCCCCCAATGCTCCACGGAAGAGGCAATTCCTTGTGAGTCATCCAGGCAAGGGGGGGTTGTGTCTCTGCTACCCACTCTTGTGCACTCTCCATTTCTCAGTTTCAGCTAACGAAGGGAATATTAACTTGTGCTGCTCGAACCTGTGTTTTCTAAGGACTCACCTGGAGCCTGGGGAATCCTTCACAGGCCAGAATGAAGTGCTTTGAACAATTTACTGACTACTCCTCAGTGATCTACGAGCATTGAAACAATGCTGATTTCCTCATGTCTGAATGTCAAAGACTGATCGTCACCTAATTATTTTTCCTGTCCTGATATCTCTCAAAATTGGGATGTTCTGGGAAGCAGAAACCTCACCAGATGCTCTTGAACAGTGCAATGAACCACCCATAATGTCTGTTCTCCCCAAGATTCTTAGAACAGCACAAGATTCGAGAGAGCTGGGCACATTTTAATTTCTGACTCATCGAATTTCTGAGACTTTTTATACCTACATTGCAGACAAAATAGGGATATGTGTCCCTATGAAACAAAATCCCCAAAGGACAAATTGCCACTGCTTACTGTTAACTCCAAAAAAATCCCACTTTTGATAAAACCATTCCATAAATTAGAAGCTTCTTACTTTGAACATGTGGGAAAATTTACTCCTAGGAGGTGTCATGCTCCATACCTGAGGAAATGTAAGTCCTTGCATTAGTCTTTTAGGCTAAGAATTTCCTTTTTGAGGAAGTGGGAAGTGGGTGAGAAACACGTTGAGCTGGAAGACCACAAGAGAAACACAACACCATGGAAGTATGCAAAGAATGAGAGGACGTTCTGGGTTGTGAGGTTATGAGCTGCTCCTCTTGGATAAAGTGCTCTAAAGAAATAGGGCAAACAAGGTGTTTTTCTTTAAGTGACTTCTATGTGTGTTTACATGGTGTTTTACTTAGAGGAAATTATCTACCTGGGCCATCACAGATCAAGGGGGTTTTTATCTAAACCTTGTGAGCAGTCAGTATTCTGCAATAGAGTATTCACCATGTAAAAGAATACTCTTTAGTTTCTCTTTTTCTCATGCCATGTAGAAAAAAAATTAAGGATTTGCTGAGCATCCATAGCACAGATCAGGTCAAAGACTTCTTTTTCTCTGTGTGTGTCCAGCAGAGGAAGACAAATTACAAGGCCACGGGCTGAATTTCTTGGGGACATTCAGTACACAGCCCTTCCATGCAGCACTGTCAGCTTGAATGTTAAGACCCTCCAACCTCAGGCAACATTTTATGTTACCAGTTGGTCTGAAATCAGGCCAAAATCTTTTGGGAGTTTAAGTAGCCTTTTTTTTTTTTTTTTTACTCCCCATCTTTATGTTTTCTCAAGCCTCTAATATTTTTCAGTCCAAGCCAATGATTCCATTTGAAATATTGCAAGGGATGTGCAGTTCCTGCGAGTGTTTGAAAAGGGGTTTGGATCAGGGTTGGAACAATATGATCTTTAAGGTCCCTTCCAACCAAAACCATTATATGATTCCATGTTTCTATGATCTGCAGTACATTCACCCAGACAAGCCTCAGATAAGCTTCACAATTTGAATGTCTACCAAATGATCACAAATACATATTTTGACACTTAGGTCTCTGTGCATGGAAGCAGAAAAAATGGACTCACAGATGAAGCAAAGCTAAGTACACACACATGCACACAGTTACTTAGATGTAGCCAGATGTAAATCCAAAATACATCATACAGACAAATAATGTTATAGTCATAAATCCTGCTTGCAAATTGTCATGACATTAAAAAAAAAAAAAAGATAATATTTTTATTTGAGTCACTTTGATTTCCAAGGACTATCAGACCATGGGTAATATTGTTCTGTGTGTTTGATGTGGGTGTGTGCACATGGACATACGTCTATGCACGCGTCTATACATAGATAGGCACTTCTGTATTTTGCACTGCAGCCTTTCCTTGGGGTACTTTTTATGTTTATTTACCATTTCCCCCAGCCTGCTTTCTTTTCTCCTCACCTTGCTGAGTACCTGTTTCAATTGTATAAGAGGCACAATCTGATTTACAGTGTTAAAAGGTTTTTAAACAATACGTTTAATGCCACTAGGGGCCTGAAGCAACATCCTGAAGCAACAGGCTATCTTTCCCTGGGCTTAAAAATTAAGATTCACTGGAGTATGAAGGTCAATGGGAGACTCGGGAAAGGGCAAATGGTCTGGTATGATTACACTATGTCTGAACCAAGCTGGCTTTTCCAACAAAAATGTGTCAAGTAATGCAGACAATTCATGGATATGAATTTCTCCTCTGTGCTTCTGCCCGTGTTATATTTGAAGAATCCTGCCAGAGTTTAGTCCCAAAGCTGGTGTTTTGTATTAAATAACAGGATTTAATAAAAAATGTTTATACTTTTATTACATCAGAAAAGTGTAATAATGACCCATGGAAAAATTCCTCTTTCCCAAGCTCAAATTTTAACATATCCTGAAACACAGAAACTGAACCACAACTGTTACTGAAGGACAACCAGTGAGAAAAGGTCCATCTGCGGCTCCTCCTGCCCTTCTCCAGGACTCTGTGTCCAGCCTGTGGCTTCTTCCTTGATCTTTTTTCTTTCTCAGGGCCCTTCACCCGCACATAGAGGACCAGATGAGCCAACAGTGCTCATTTCTGCACGTGGACAACTTTGACCTTAGTGAAACCAAGTCGCCTGGAAAAGGTGACCAGAAGAGAGCCCATAATGCAAACTGGTTTTAGGGGCAAGAGCACCCGCCCAACTTCTTTCTTCCACGAGACATAGTCACTCCTGGATCTCCAGTTTGTGCAGAGCAGGGTGAAACAGCAGCTCCAGCAAACGTACAGACATCACTGGGCACAGCTAAAAGGAACTCATTGGGGGCAGCAGATCTGTTATCAAGACACAGTAAATGCAACCATGTGCTGTCACAGTGAAGACTCTTGAGTGCCCTGCTCATCCACCAGCTGGGAGCAATTGGGAGGTAAAATGACCAATCTGGGGTTTGATCCAGTGTAACAAATGTAGGAGGCCAACATAAATGATTAAAAGCAATTAAAGGTCAGATCAATTGAACTCAAAAGACACAGTGGAAGGTTTTGACTGATGTGGAGGGAGAGCTTCATCTGGGACATCTGATGATTTTTCTGTCCCAGATGCCCATCCTGCCCCTTTCTCCACATCTATGTCAGTTATGGGGCCCACCAGCTTCTGACCCACTGAAGTTTGCCATACACTGTTTGAAAACCAGCCGAAATCAGCGATGATTTACCATAAAATGCTATGCTGTAAATGATGGTGTGTCAGGGCCTGACTGACAAGCAGTATAAATGTCTTTGCAGCAGAGGCAGGACTGGAGGCAGTACCCTCATCAGACCTCCCAAGCGAAGTCATTTTGTCAATCAAAGCCTTTGTAAAAAGACCTACAGAACAGGATTTCAGAGTATGAAACTCACTGTTGTTGAGAGGGATGACAAGGCCTCTGAAATCATGCAGACTTACATCAAAATGCAGCTAAGCACGATGCAAGGCAGATGTATCTGTTTCACTGACCCCCTTGCAGAAGTTCAGTCTAAGAGGTCTGTCCTCTGCAAGGGAGATCTGATCAGAGATAACACATCACCCAACAAAACCATCTGAACACCCCGCAGAATCTTTCTGCAAAGGAACAGAAATTAAAGTGAGACCATAAAAATAGTTCTTTCCCACTCCTTCACTTTTTTCCCCTTCACTGGGCACATCACTATTGACTCAATTATATAATAACAGCAACAACACTAGAAATAAGGGATCGGGAAAAAATAAATACGTTGGCAAAAAAAAGGACAGTTCCACCATTACGTTAGCCTTATATGGTCCAGTGTTAGCTACCAGACCTTGAAAAAAGGGGGAAAAAAAGACATAAATAAAAAGGTTAACACAGTTCTGGCTGGGTAGGGAAACGAGAAGGCCAAATGTACATTAGTCCAAGAAAGAAAAATAATATCCCTGAAAATGAATAAGAGATAACTATCCTCAGAATAATACTATATAAATACATTTGCTGTAGGTCACATAAAAGATTCATGGCACACACATGTACAGGTCAAATTACCTTTAAATATTAAATTTCTTTCCAGCAAGGAAGAGTTTCAGATTTATGCTGTTTTCATAAAGAAAAAGGATGCACCCCATGCATTATTATTTGCTGACAAATGATAGCTTTGTCTGCAAAATACAGGTTACAAATTGTCTTTTTCTTGATTAAAAAAAAGAGAAAAAAAAAGATGAGTGAATCATCATGAAATTCATCTCTTCCTTAAGAAGCTTCTGCTTTCTTTTGACTCATTAAATCAATATTTTCTTGATGTTGACCTATGGAAGTTAGCATTGGAGAACACCTACTAGCTCACTAAAGTTCTCCATTTCCCTGATTATCTAATTTATTTTTTTTTTTCTGCAACACATTTTGGTCAGCCTGACTTTAAAAGATTCAGTTGCAAGGTTCCCTGGAGATGTGATTGCACCCACATCTCAGTGTTCAGACTTTTTTGTATTAACAGGTTTAAGCAGGAATAACAAAAGAACAAAACCTTATAATGAAAATGAGGCATGAACTCAAAGCTCGGCATGCAATGGCACAGAGTGGTAAATCTATCCAGCAACTGGTAACAAACTATTACCACTGAATTGCTGGCTCCAGTTTGGCCTTTATCAATGGAAAACAAGTGTGTTATCATCTCTGGGCTCTTTGCTGGTCCTTGTGGAATGAGCTGTGACTCTTCCAGATGGATAGATGTTCAAAGCATGCGACCAGCTACACATGGATGGTCCTGAAAACTAAGCTGAACTCTTGATAACAGTCAGGCAACACAGTCACTTAAAGTATGTCTAAAGACCTGGTAAAAGCTCATAATGAAAATATCTCTCAAGCACAATATAATACCAAACTAAAAATACTCTGAGTGTCTTCAATAATATCCAGATAAAGAGTAATAATCCGTCTTACTGTGCTGTGATGCTCTGCGTAATGAGGGGAGAAGTTCTCCTGCCAGGCTGGGTAAGCCTGTGGAAGCACACCTCTTGCTTTCAATGAGGGTCAGTGATACCAAAACCAGAGGGGACACCAGAAGGTGCTGCCCGGCTTTGGTTCACTTTCAGGATGAAGAAGGTGATAAGGGGTATTGCCAAATTCTGGAAGATCTCTATGGTATCTACTTAGAATAAGAATAAAAACACCTCTGCTGATATTTTCTCTACCAAGAAAGTTTAAGGGATTTTTTAGTTTCCACATAAAGTATTTGCATGGACCTGTTCACTTTTAGAGCTCTACGTCTTGGGGCTCGGGTGGATTTAGCAATGGTGAACTCCACCATTCCCTTTTCTCCCTCCAGCAGTTTGAGCCAATATTTCTGACTGCAAAGTGGCTGAGGAGGTACCTTCTGCCAGCCCTGTGGCAACCTCTGGCAATGGGGCAGTCCTCTGGCAATGGGGCAGTAACCTCTGGCAATGGGGCAGTCCTCTGGCAATGGGGCAGTAACCTCTGGCAATGGGGCAGTCCTCTGGCAATGGGGCAGTAACCTCTGGCAATGGGGCAGTCCTCTGGCAATGGGGCAGTAACCTCTGGCAATGGGGCAGTCCTCTGGCAATGGGGCAGTAACCTCTGGCAATGGGGCAGTCCTCTGGCAATGGGGCAGTAACCTCTGGCAATGGGGCAGTCCTCTGGCAATGGGGCAGTAACCTCTGGCAATGGGGCAGTCCTCTGGCAATGGGGCAGTAACCTCTGGCAATGGGGCAGTCCTCTGGCAATGGGGCAGTAACCTCTGGCAATGGGGCAGTCCTCTGGCAATGGGGCAGTAACCTCTGGCAATGGGGCAGTCCTCTGGCAATGGGGCAGTAACCTCTGGCAATGGGGCAGTCCTCTGGCAATGGGGCAGTAACCTCTGGCAATGGGGCAGTCCTCTGGCAATGGGGCAGTAACCTCTGGCAATGGGGCAGTCCTCTGGCAATGGGGCAGTAACCTCTGGCAATGGGGCAGTCCTCTGGCAATGGGGCAGTAACCTCTGGCAATGGGGCAGTCCTCTGGCAATGGGGCAGTAACCTCTGGCAATGGGGCAGTCCTCTGGCAATGGGGCAGTAACCTCTGGCAATGGGGCAGTCCTCTGGCAATGGGGCAGTAACCTCTGGCAATGGGGCAGTCCTCTGGCAATGGGGCAGTAACCTCTGGCAATGGGGCAGTCCTCTGGCAATGGGGCAGTAACCTCTGGCAATGGGGCAGTCCCCTGGCAATGGGGCAGTAACCTCTGGCAATGGGGCAGTAACCTCTGGCAATGGGGCAGTCCTCTGGCAATGGGGCAGTAACCTCTGGCAATGGGGCAGTAACCTCTGGCAGCCGAGACCCTTGGAGTGTGTGAGTCAGAGCCTCCAGGCTGTGAACTCCCCAGCAGAGAGGCAGAGTTCAAGGCAAACGTGTTGCACAGAGGAGGTCGTTCTACGAGCTGCAAGTTGGAAACCTCAGCGTGCTTTGTCCTTGTTCAGTCACGAGTAAATATGGAACCAAGACCAAGTCATTTCCAGGGACTTCCGTCGTGCCTTGGCAGTTTGCATGTAAAGCGTTGTCTTGCAGGAACGTCCTGAAGATTCCGGATTAGTCTTCGCTGCCTCTCTGGCAAGGTCTGGGCAAACCTCCTCCCTAGGCTGTGCTATGTAGCAAAAACCCCTTTCTGTTATGGGATTTCATTAAGTCTTCAGCCAGCGATGTGCAAATTAGGTCCTATGTGCAAAGGTGGTGGTGAGATGCTCTTCTGGCTCACCGCAGTCTTGGTGGCCTCACTCTGCTGAAGGCAGTACCAATCCAACAAGTATTATTTTCTTAGGCTCACTTTCAATCATGGGATGTCCATCATTCGCAATTAAAACCCTGCTGAGACTTCTTGAATAGGACTTTTTATACTGATTTAAATCAACAGAAATAATAAATACATTGAGGTATACCACTTCAGCCAGGAATTGTCAGACATGGGAGATTAAAATTCACAGCCCTGGAGTCTTCATTAGTCAAATAAAACTCACTGGGTGGAGAGACCCATGGAAGGCAAAGACAAAAGAAGCATGTTACACATGGGTGTAAATTTGTTTTCCTTTCACTGCGAGTGAACGCTCAGGGGAAAGTGTTTGCAGCGTGAGCCCAGCTCTAATTTCAGTAATCCCCACAGTTTCTTCTGAGGGCAGGAAAGCCTTTCTTTCCATTCATGGAGTTGACTTTTTGTTGCCTCCATGCTCCAGCCACTCCTGCAGACCATCTGGCAGAAATGAACCAGCTAACCTCATTTTCCGAAGTGCACACCTCACCCCCTTGCTCCAGCCGCTGTCCCTCTGCCTAAGGACACAGGCACGGGAGATTTCTTTCCCTTTTCTCTTTCTTTTCTTTTCTCACTGTTGAAGCTTTAAGAGGGATCTCTTTCTTAGCACAGCCCCTTGATCTCAGTGTGCTCTCTTTTTCCCTCTTTACCCCCACCTCTCTCCCTGCCTGCTTTGTGTATTATCTCTGCCTGTAAAGTTGTGTGATTATGGATAGAGAAGCCACCACACAAACAGGATAGAATTTACCACAATGGCTGTTTTGTTCATATACATTTCACTGTCTGTCTCTTGTCGGAGCGTGGCTATCATCTTCTACTAACAATATCCCTGGGTAAATGATAAAGTCAACTCTGGAGTAAAGCTAGACGTTTTATCAGCATGTTCAAACTATCCCCTTACAGCTCTGTACTTGCCAACTGCACATCCTTTTCCTACACAAAGACTCAATGCACATTAAAAAGGCACTTATTGAAGGTGGTGTTTGCTTGCAGAGAGGGTGTGGATCCTGCTCACTCTGGCTGTCACTCTCCATGTTTTTTCTCTCATCACCCCGAGAAAACTGGGTGATGCAGTTAGGCTCTCTGACAAGTTCTTGGCTCAAGTCTGAGGTTACTTTGCTTCTTGCCAGGTCATTCTTCTTCATTCCTCCACTGATACTAACTGATGGATTTCCCCTAAGCTGACGACAGAGTTGATCTAAAGCCTCGCTGCAGGAGAAAGTCACTGCAGACACAACATAAAAGATTGGAAGCTCTGAGATCTCTGTTGGCTGGTATCCACAAGAAATTGATAACAGGGGACCCTAATGTACTATCCATACGTCAAAAGGCAAGAGGATGATAAACCTCCAAAAGTCTTTCCCGCTCTCAAATTTGGCGATCAGATTAATGCTGGGAAATAATCCCCTAATAAAACAATTGCAACCACATCTTGCCAGGCTAGAATTAGCAGCCATCTGTATTGATAAAGCTTGACCTGCAACAAAAAGTAGAGCTGTGAAGCAAAGGTGGCCCTTAAGTCCATTTATTTCTCTCTATAGTATCAACAGCGGTTGAGGTTAGGGGGTTTGGATGCAACTGCAACACTGCCTGGAAGGGCTCTTACATTTCTCTCCCCAATATTGGGGTCTGAGAGGATTTCTCGTCAACTTAATTCTTTCCTTGGATACCGTATCCATTTCTCTCTGTCTTTTTCCTTATGCCCATCTGAAATAAAGAGCCTTTGCAGAAGAACTGCTCTGTGGTCTGAGTTTACATGGCTGTTAGTGCAATAGGACCCTAATCCTGGCCGGATGTTTAAGAGATTAGGAAGAGGAGGAGGATGCCTGTTTAAACAGAAGGCTTTCTCTTGTTAGTCAAATAAAGAGAAATTTTCCTATTGGTTTAATTCTTAACTGTTTTGACCTCTCACATTAGGGTTAAATTTGTCCCTTTGTTCTATTGCAAAGTAAGACACTGTGAGAAGAGATGAGCTAACTACTTAATTTAATTTCATAGGGGTTGGTGCAAAGGTTTATGTTGCTCTCAGTTTCCCGCTTCCTACATCCCAAGCTAATTCCACTTCAAGCCCAATGGGTGCTTAGCACCTGAATGAACATAATGTCTCAGAAGTCAAATAAATAAGAAGAAAAGGATGAAAGATTGAACTTAAAGAGAATGAAAAACATTTTTCCTTGTCTGAGGATGTGAACCCTTCCGGTTTTGCCTGAACTTAATATTATTGAGCAGAAAAAGAACGCACAGTAATGATTGCTTATCTCTCTCTTTTCTCTATTTCCCTTGAACAGTGGTTAGTAGTTTTCATTTCCTATGTCATTTATAATGTGCTGAGTTTTGTATTTTTGTTTTTGTTTGCCACGTGCGTTGTGAAAAGAGGGCCCGTTACAGATTGCATCATTCTTTTTCATTCCAACCAGCATTAATGATAAAGCCATTCCTTCTCAGGGTGCCCCGTGTTCTGATCAGGGCTGGACGGCTTGAATAACTATATACAAACCATAAAGCTCTGTAACACTTGGTCACTGATCTGAATCCAATCTATATCAACAGTAAGCTGATGCAAAATAATGTCTCTAATTTTGAAGGGATACACAGTGAGAAACTGCTTCTGAAATACTTATTTTATGGTAATCTCAGCAGAAAGACTGAGTCAAAAATACAGACTTTCTAGGTCAGAGTTAATGCACATTGGCAAACATATGTCTTGGATGTGTTCAACAGTACCTGCCCAGTTCTGTTCAGTATCTAAGAATGTCCATCTGGAATTGCAGAAATTATCACAGTTTTTCCTCTTTTTTCTTTATTATTTTTTTTTAATCTGGTCCTAATCCACATGTTGAACTTTCCCCAAATTTGTCCCAGCGAAAATTTTGATTCCTCATTTAACATTTTATCCTCAAGCCAAACTGGCTCTTGCCTAAAATCCCACATTTGTAAGAACCCTTTCTACTGCATCATGTTTTTAACACGCATAACAAACTCTGTACTGTAGCTGACTGACTGTCCTGGGGACATTGGAAAAAGTTAAGATTTAAGATCCACACTGAAGTGTTGCAATCAAAGCAACATAAAAGGTTCCTACAATGTGTCTGCCTGTGCCTGCCCTAGCAAGTGGCTCTAAGACCACTAAGCAGCTGAGCACATCTGGCTTCAGTCACCTAAGCTTGCAGGTCACTGGATTGCTCCTTCTGTTGTCTTTTGCCATAAGGATTTTTCCCGACCAGATCGAAAGCTTTTAAGTAGCTGAATGTTTGTGCCAAACACTAATTGAATGAAAGGAAAAGATGTGAGCCAGATGCAACAGGCTAAATTCCCTCTTGAAGTTAATGGAGTTGCTTCAAATTTAAACCAATGAATCTCCGATGAGGATCTGGTCTGGACATTCAGTTCCAAGGAACAACAAGACGTTGAAAAATGGATATATCCTTGTCTAAGTCAGAGCAGGAGCAGAAGAATCTAAGAAAAATAGGATATACAGATCAACTAACTTGTGATTAAAGGTACCTATTTCCTGTTACAAGCTACACTTTCTATTCCTCAATTCTGTTAATGAGTGAAGGACTTTTGCAGAAGTTGATTTATGTATTTTTTTGGACATACTTTGCTTGAGTGTCTTTTATCTGATTTTTTTTTATAGCAGCAGATTGCCCATTTTGCACCTGCATAGCAGCCTATGTTTATCAGTTCTCTTCCTCACTGTCAGCAGGTACATGGATGACTTCTTTAAGCACTCAGAAACAGCAATGGCTCCGTGATAGAAAGAAGAAAATATGTGGACTTGAAATATTGGAGAGACTCCCCCTACATTAAGATCAAAGTTAAAGTTGTAAAGAAACAATCTCCACAGTAATTGATATTTGCCTATGTAGTTCCCAAATTAAAGGAAAAACCCATTTGAATACATAACATAACTTTGTCATTAAAAGTACGAACGTGAAAAGTTTTGAGCAGGAAGATTTCCCATACTTAGAAAGTTTTACTGTTTTATGTTTCTTTTCCTATTTCAAAGTGCTTTTAACATGAACTGAGATTTCAAAATAAACGTTTATTATGAGTCAAAACAAAATATTTCGTCTGCATAACATCAGAGTATTTATTCCACAGTGACCTTTTAAACTTGAGAGAATTGCACAACAAATACTTACTTTTCTTTCATAAAAATCACTTGAAATGAAAAAAAAAAAAATCTATGCTTCAGTATAGACACATGATATTTTAATATTACTGAAATATTTAATTGCACTGTTTTACAAAATCAAATGTCATTAAAAAGGACATTTTGCTCTAAAATTGATGATTTTGTTATAAACTGCATTTTGTCTCTCCAAAATTGTTCAGCAAAATTTTTAGTTGGCTTCAAATCATGTTTTCTCCTTTTGAGAAAAGTGGAAGTGGAGGTACTGAGTTAAAACCTGACCACCCACGAGAGGTTTGTTATTGACTTCAATAGAGCCCAGATTTCCCCCACGGAATTCAACGGCGTCATGAAATTTAGAAGTACTGGCTCCACACTACTCAATGGCAGCAGGAGATTAAAGAGGAGTTACACAGGATGGTGATAGTAGAATGTAATGTATATGGTTCAGATTCAGCACATATCACAGAATAGGCCACAAAGGTGAAAGGCGAGCTGGGCAGGAATTCCAGCTGAACTAGCTCACTTGTCCCTAATCCCTGCTATCTGATGAACTGCCCTTGGCAAGGACCACAGAAGTACAAAAGTTATGCCAGTGTTCATGTGTCAAAGGTGACAGAAAGCTAAAAATCACTTTGCATCAGATGGCTGTAAAAGATTTCCAAAGTTTGTCCTGGATCAGTTTCTCAGCCATTTAAGAAACAAAAGTAGAGTTCCCCTTCAGTGAGTATCAGCACTAATTCCTGTATATCATTTCTGAAAGGCTTCAGATCGGAGACTTGTTTTGTCCATCAGCCTGGCTCAGAGGTGTGTCAACAGGGGAATATGAAGAGACCGGACTTAAAAACACTGTCTGAATTGGAAATGAAAAGGAGGAGAGTAGAGGGGCACAAGGGGTGAGGGTGTGTGAAAAAAAAAAAACAAAAAAACACAAGAAAAAGACAAAAGGAGATTCTTTTACATTTATGAGAGTAAACTAGATTCCTGTGGTCTGATAGATGAGCATAACTATAGGTCTACCTACAGACTTAAATGTAAACAAAAAGAATCAATTTGCATTTTCCTTTCTGTTGCCAAATGTCATGCATGCTTTTACTGTTGCCTTTAAGGATTATTGCTATCCTGACACAACGCCTTACACAGTTTGTGCCCATCATTTGTTTGCTACCCCAGCGGAACATCTCAGACTGCTGACAGTTTTGCACTGGTGGTGTCTTTGTCCTGTTCTAATGCCTTTATCTGGGATGTGCTTATTCCAGAAAGGTTTTCTGTATCCTGAAAACTTGTCTTCCACGAAAGCCTGTCACCCACCACCTCCTTGTGCACTTATTTAAGTGCTGATGGTCTCCTCTGCCACGCACATACTCACGCCAGTCCTGGGGTGACCAGGCTCATAAAGCTAGTTTTGACCTCAGTGGAGTGCAACCTGGCCACTACCTTGGAGTCCATTTGTTCAATAATCAGCATTTAAATTAGCAAATTCTTTTCTGATCTATGCCCTCCCTCCCCCTCTTCCTGCTTTCTCTCTCTCTTTTTTTTTT
>VWZG01003052.1:157242-182073 GCA_013396735.1 Grallaria varia
TTTTTTTTTTTTTTTTTAAATAATTCCAGGGTAAGGGAAACAAGCCACAAGCATTCATTAAGCAAACAGCTGTGGACTGGAGATCAGAAGTGCAGTCTGGAAACCATGTGTGCTTCTCATGTTACAATAATTGGGAAAGGATGATCAATGGCAGGTATGGAAACACAATAGTCACAGGTATGCTGAAAAATAGGAGTATATCCAAATCCTGCTCAGAGTAATAGATCCGCCCTGAAATCTACTGTTCATTGCAGAGCTGCTTTGCAGCCCAGAGTGTACAAACAGCAGCATGTGAAACTGCTCGAGTGCTGACAGAATCCCCTCCCCTTAAAAATATATTTATACAGAACATAATGCGAACGTCAATTAAAAAGATTGTGTTTAGCCACCACATTTTGTTTTCTTCCCAACCTGTGATGTAATCTGTTCAGCTACTCGCTGTTCCCTACATTAGGGACCTATGTATCATCCCAGCAATCAATGTGTCACCAAGCGTTGTGCTTCTTGTGAATTACCTGAGCCAGGCAACTTTACAAATTTTGGCTCATCGGCCCCACAATGCCATGGGACAGTTTAGCATGTGAATCACTTGACTGGTGTCCACAAATTAAAATCACATGTCAGCGTGCAAGGCTTTCAGCTGTCTTCACATTTTGAACGGAAATAGCCTCCTTTGTGTCACAGATTTCTTTTATTCACTTGACTCACCAAAGACTTTGACTTGTTTTCTTCACAATAAATTATCCTAAACCAGCTTAAGGTATTTGGCCTGTATATCACTTAATATTTTTAAGGTGGCTTGAGTACAAACACTTTTGGTTTTAAGTCGTAGCCATACATCGTGGGCATTGTCCGGTGTTCATCAGGTGGGCTGTGGGACAATCTTGACAAACATTCCCAGAGCTGAAATTAGCAGCACTGCAGATGCTTTGCCATTGTTGTTATCTTGTTATAGTGTTATGCTGAATTGGAAGAATATCTATTAAAAAAAAAATCTCATTTTCCATTCAGTCATTGACCTCCCTGTTGAGAACACACACATGCACTCATAAAACCAAATTATATTATTAAAATGCATCTGGACTAAGAACTTGGATTAAGAGTGATGACCGGGTTTTCACAGGCTCCCCAGCTGACTTTGGCAGTACACTCCAATCACAACTGGCCAAAGTTGGCTTCGCTCCAATGCTCAAAGGTTTCATTCCTTAAGAAGACGGTTTTTAACAGTGAGTTTTCCACCTGTTCCCATACTAAGAAGAAAACTGATCAAAAGTGAATCCTTTATTTTCCCAGTCTCTTATTGTGGGACAATGGTCTTCATAGCGAATGATGTCCCTAGAAGACGATAGGAAAAGAAAGGAACGTTTCGGTGTTTAGCCTTGTTATCAGACTCAGAAATACTTCTTTTCATGTAATCATCACATGTGACTGCTCTGATCAGTGTAAATATTTCTACAGCACCTCAGCCATAGACCTTAATCGCTTCTACATTGAGCTCAGGACAGACCCTGTCCTGGGAATAGGGCACTCCCTGTTCCAGATTGGCTAGAACAACCCTGGAAATTAATTAAGAACCACAAAATAATTATGCTTTAAAGGGAATTAATGTGTGCTGGTTTTCTTTCCCTTTTTCCTTTCCCTTTATCTTTTATTTACAGTCATCATCTTTACAAGGTCACCCTAAAATGACAAAGATACAGTCGAATATATGCTTTGGGGGTTTAGAGCTAACCCTGTACAGTCAGTCTTTTTATAGGGAAGCCCCCAAATTAAAAAAGATTCTGTCAAGTCCAGAGGCCTTCCCAGTGTATTTCCATAGAGCAAAAATCCTGCTCTGGTGAATGAACACCCTGTTATAGTGAGCAATCATTTGGCAGCATAGGTTATTTTAATGGACACATCACTTTAAACGAAGCCTTCACCATCTGTTCTGCCCTCTAATTACAGATGCAAAAAGAACATAATTCACAATTGCATCATAAAAAAGTAAGATATAAGTGATTTAAATGCATGTGTATGTTCTTTATTCAATGCAGCATGCAGCTGTTATGTTGTTTTCATGTTTCAGACACAAATCAGGATGAAAATGGCTCTCCTTTGATAGAGTGAATTCCCTCACACAGGACATTTTGTGTGCAGCAAGAAAGAATTCGCTGAGGGCAAAATCCCTACTTTTTCACATAAAACCCAACCCGGGACTCTGTAAAAAGGAAGATGGAATTTATATCCCTTAGCCAGCGGATGCACAGGGCTGCGGAACAGCCTGTTCACAGCTACTCCCCTGGAGTCCTGACAGCAAGAGCAGCCAGAGATGCTCCACGAGGCTAATCCGGAGGGTAGCAAAGTCCTGGAGGGGTTAATCCATCACTATCAGTGGGTCAGAATACACACATATTTGTAGAACCTTTTTTTTTTTCCATTTTTATTCCTTTGGAGTTGCAGCTCCATCTTTCTCCCTGTATCACTGTGCCCCCTTCCCGGCTCGGCTTATTTTAATTCCCTGGAGAACACAACCTTGTCTTTGAGCTGTAGCCCAACATCTCAGCCCCCTCCAACACCTTGCTGCAGGGCAGGAGTCATGGCAAGGCCCTTCCTCTGGCCCGTCGCACCGGGCTGGGTTTCAGCCTAATAGAAGATTTCACAGTAGCTGCACAGTACGTAGCTCAAAAAGAGAAATTGGAGAGTTCCCGCTGAGTAGGAATTCATCCATCAGCAGCAGCAAAAGGCAGGAATATGCAAGCAAATAATCCATTCTTAAACTTAAATGATGCCATAAAATGAAAGAAATGCCAATTATTCTCAAGTGAGTCAAGATAGTTAAAGTGCAACCTTTTATTGGACTAACAAATGGGTTAGAAATAAAGCACACAAGCTTTCAGGATGAAAATGTATTTTCTTCAGGTGTTGGCAGCTTTTAAATTGAGCTACGGTCCAATCCAACTTTTTCTTAAGGATCAATATGACTCCAGACATTTTATTCTTTCTTCTCTTTTTTTTTTTTTAGTCTTTTTGATCCAATAAGTTTTCTTTAAAGATGGCCATTATCTTTTATCTACTTAGAAAAATCAAGTTTCAAATGAACAATATTTTATTTTTTCTCAAGCCCATAAAATTAGGATATTTTTCTTTGTAGCTTCAACAGGAAAGCTGGTTTTAACTCAACATTATTCTCTGTGTAGTACTTCTTAAAATAAAAAAAAAACCTACTTCTTGTTGGAGACGCTTTTTTTTTAGTGCTTCACTTATCTTGATACAAGAAGTTAATAAAATCTTGTTTTAGCTGCACATTTAAATAAGCATCTAACTTTAAACATGGAACAGTCTTGGATTATTTCAGGAAAACTACTCTGTGCTTAAAGTTAGAAGCATGTTAAAATGTGCATCATCAATACACGTTACCATCTCAGCTCAGTTGACTCCAGGAGATGCTTCCAACTCCCTTTCATTACTGTGGAGAATGAATTAAAAGCCAGAAGAACCTTAAAAGTTCTACAGCTTCTCTTACTAGACTAAGCAGTCAGTGATCTTTTGAGAGTCAGGTTTTATTAGGCGACAGAAACTATTGTATAGAACGAATGTGAGGATTATTTTTGTCTCACCATCTGTAAAAAGGGGATACAAATGTTATCGCCTTTCTTTGAAATGTCTTGAACTCTGCAAATTTTAAAGAAATCCCACATGAAGCCTTCAAAAGTATCTTTTTATAGGAGGATGAAAAAAAATGAAATTGCAAAATTCCCATTAGCTATTTTTGTCTTTCCCTTTGCAGTCAGTTTATGAGGTAGTCAAAACATTTCATCATTCAAAATCCTCATCAGAAGTAATTTGCTCCCCCCCCCAACCCCCAAATATTTTTCTGTTCCTCATCTGTGCACTGCAGATGTCACATGTGGTGGGGATCTGGCTGCAGTGAAGGACAGGACACTCTCAGCTATCCTACACAAGGCAACAGACCCCTCTCCCCATATGTCATGGTGTTACAACCAGTATAGTCAATTCCATTTGATAGCTGAGCATATAATATGAAGTAAAAGAAAATTGGTTAGGTATGTTGGACCTCAGACAGTTAAGACTTAAATGTAAGTCAGAAAACTTCAAAATCAATGAGACTTTTTTACAAGGCAACAATTCAGGGAAAGAGTTCACAATGCCAAGACAGCTGTGTACTGGGAAGAATCCTAGCTGCTTCTTTGGAATAAAATACATACTGGAAATAATGCAATCAAGCACCTCCTTAAAATGAAAAATTACAGTAAAACATCCTTAAAATAACAGAAGGCTTTGCCAGCAGTTCCAGGCTTGGTATTGGTAGTGTGCAAGATGCTGCATTTCTTCTGAGTAAGCTATTACTGTCAATTCCCAGGAAAAAAAGTATTGACCAGCGCTGGACTTTCCCAGTGTCATAATGTTCAGCCAACATAAACAGTTCAGATGGAGTCATTGTTTGTCTCATTTCCAAGTCAGTTTTCCAACGTATGCTAATTTGTTTAGAGAAGAGAATGGTGTGGAGGAGGATGCCTAGCTAAGCTCAGTATCAATGGTTTTCCCCGGGCGAACAGGGGGGAAATCTTGATAGTAGAAAATCTCAGTGTTTTAAATAGCTCCTATAGAAGGACTTGCTTGAAAGAGCTATCAAAAGGTTATTTTTCCGGGCTGAAACGAGCTGGTTTTGACCTGGCTTTGGGATCACAGCAGGGAGTGGGAGAAAGGAGACACATCTTCATGTTCTTCAGCCTGCTTGTTCATTCTTGGGGGAATCTGTCACACCCCTGGGGATGCTCTGATCCCAGCCAGCTGGAACAGCCTTGTGATGAGTCCTGCCAGCCCCGACTGTGAGAATGTCCTGAGCCTTTTTCAGCCATGCTCTCAGCCCTCCACTTTTCACAGGGCAAGGAAAAGGTGGCACAGACCCAGCTCTGCTAGTTTTATGTTGCACAAAGACACCTCTGTGAGAGAGGACTCTTGTTTTGGCTGCTTGGGACCGTTTTACTCTGCTTGAAGGAGGGGTCTGCCCAAGTTCTTCAATTTTGCTGCTGAACATTTCTTAAACTAACTAAATAACACAATAATAGTGTTTGGAGAGCAGGAAGAGAAGAGCAGGGAGAGCAAAGTAAATTCTTCCTTATCCTGGCTATGATTTAGAGCTGAAGATCTCTCTGCACATCAGGTAGCACATCGCCACAGGGGTTGCAGGGACAAGTTGGGTGAGGATGAAAAGAAGATCATATCACCAACTTTCTGTCCACGCTACCGTGCAGATCAGATAATCCTGTCACGCTGAAGGCTTGCCCCTTCCAAGGGGCTGACTCCAGACCGAATGGGGGAATGGTGCACCCACTGAGGCAGGAATCTCTATACCCCCACCCAACGTCACCAAAGGGAGAGAGGAGCATTAAGGCCCTTAAATGATTCAATGCCTCCCCCACCTAACAGACATAATCTTTACACTGCTCTAATTCCAGCACCTACTTGGCCCTCAGCCCAGCGAAAGGCTCGACCTCTTTCCAGACCTCAGACACGCATTTACATACACTGCAATGTGTCTGTGTACGTTAGGAGACCTGCTGTATAATTTTAGTGCTTTTCCTTTCAGTGAGGTCATGGAACTATGGCTGCTTTGGAAAAAAAAAAAAAAATTAAATGCTAAGTATAAGGAGATGGAGTCAGATTTTTAAAGATACTTACATAGGTGCCAGCTGGTTTTCTAAGCTGCTTTAGCCCCTAATTTCAACTGACTTCAAACAGCTTTAAAAATCAGACTTTAGTAGCCTGAGTTGATTTTGCTGACTCTGAAATAAATCTCAATTGATTTCTGGAAGTGTGAGTGAGCAAAGAACACTCTCAGCAGCCTTTGACTTCAGATGATGCTCAGTGCCCCAGAAATTAGGTCACTCCGTGCTCAGGAGGATCACTGAAAAATGCAGGCACAGAAAGAAGTGGGTAGTGTTTGCTGGGGTGACTTGGGAAAGCCAGAAGTTAGTCCCTGGCCAAATTGGCCAGGACTGTTCCCAGGGGACAGGTTCTGCCCCGTCGTAGTCAATTGGACTTTGTCGTTGACTCCTTGCAGTCAGTAATTTTGCCCAGGACTTTTTTCTGCCAGGCAGCTGTCAAATCCACTGGGCAATTTTTTTTTCTTTCTATTGAAATGCATAACACAGTGATGGGGTACTGAGTTATAACATTTGCAGAGGACAATGCTGAGGCCAAAAAAAGCTTTTCTTCCTGCCTACCCCTCGTATCTCACAGAACTGAATTTATTTTTCAAATACATGATTTCTCATCTTCTGTTTAGCTGCCAAGTCCTAAGGGCTGATAGAACTCAAAACAGCCTGAGAGAACTTGCCTGTCTTTATTTTCTTAGATTTGCTGACAACTTATCAAACAGACACAAACCCCACTCTTTAAGCATACAAGGCAGCCTTTCAAGTCAGTCCAAGATCACAGGTCAGTGAAAAGCCAAGAAACAAACTCAACCAGGCAACAAGGCCTGAAAAACTAACAATATTGTTAACTCGGAAAATGGAAGTAATCATTGTCAGGAGGGACCTTTTCTTGAGGCTCTCCTCCCACATAGCTCTGTACAAAAACCAGCTACAGGTGCTCCTGTGCTTTTGACTTTCTGTGCTGGGGACATGCCTAGTTCAGCTTGAAACAGTCTGGCTGAAATACCAAAGGCAATCTAGCATAGATCATAGACCAGATTATTTTGTTTCTTCACAGCCCTCATGTCCCAGGTTCAACATTTATTTTTCTTCCAAGTATAGAATTCCCCTTAATACATTTTTAATTAGCTCATTCATCCTCTGTGGTGTCGTTACCACAAGTCCACTGCAGAGAAGGAAAGGGAAGGGTCAAGCTGGACAAATACGAATGACTTGAGATGTTCTGCTCATTGTTGAATGAGTCACTGTACAGGATGACACAAACACATTTGAAAGGGCATTCTGCAGCCAGAGAACAAAGTACCAGACGGAGAATATTCTAAACAGCTGAACTTGGCTGTGGCCTACCAAGTTCAGATGTGAACAGAAGTCTCACCATTCCTAAATCTCCTCCTTCGCCGTCTGCATTGGTAAAATTGCTACTATGTCAATTCTGTCTCTGATATATATTTTGATTCTATCAACTTTTCCAGATGAAATACTCGTGGTTCTGCTTACGAGACATTGAAGGAATTAATAAGTAACCATTTTGCCAGGCAATTGATTGCAAACACATTCTGGCAAGCTTTTCTCCAGGAAATTGCCACAGAAAACTCAACCCTTCTTCCTGGTAGAGATCTTGTGGGAGTATTTAATATTTTTAAGAGATGGTGGGTTTTTAATTCATAGAAAGTTCTACATTTTTGGGTTTCTTTCCAGGCTTTTCAGGCCATTTCCTGCTTTCCCACGAGAAAGAGAAGAAAGCCACCATTACAAAGCTGGAGAAAATTACAGCCCACCTCGTTGCTGGGGAAGAGGTACCAGGGCTTGGTTTTCATGTCTCCTCCCTTTGCCCTCTACTACCTCTAGCCCGACCCCACCCCCAAGAGAAGGAAGGTGGTTCTAGCTGCTCGAGGTAATAAAGGAAGGCCTGGGAGGAAATGTTGTCTTTTGGGAAAAGGCAAAATTGTGTGACTGCATTAAAGTCAACACTATTTATCTTCACCTCTTGTCCTACGGGATGACAAAGGGACACAACTGTTAGACCCAACCCCTCTGTGCAGCTGCAATGCAAAGAGGGCAGGGACTGGTACTTTCAAGTGTCAGACCTTTTGTGCCCAACTACTAGTTTATGAGGCTGATGTCAAGCATCTCACTCAATGAAGTCTTTGTCCTAGGTGTATAGGGCAGGACAGTGGAAAAACTACCCTGTCTTATATCCCAGGCTCATCCATCTTCTGCTCACCCGGTTGCTCCATTTTTTGATTTTTTTTTAGGCTACCCGTTGCATTGCGAGTAAGGATTCCCCCCTCCCGGGTTAATGTACTGGAAAATTGCTCTGCATGTTTATGTGGGGGTCCCTTCCAACTGAAAGAGAAAAGGAAAGAGGAAAAAAAGACTATTTGGAAAGGAGAATATTTTTCCCACTGAACTCACAGGGCAGACCCCAGCTTGTGGGTTCTGACCCTGATTAAGGGAATTTCAATGACCTGCTAGGAGGTTTATTGTGAAGTTTGGCAGAATGCACTTCCGAATGAAATTTTTTATTATT
Organism: Grallaria varia; assembly: GCA_013396735.1. NCBI lineage: Eukaryota > Metazoa > Chordata > Aves > Passeriformes > Formicariidae > Grallaria > Grallaria varia. The sequence continues at coordinate 165,436 of VWZG01003052.1, forward strand.
TATAATCACAAAGGTGGATTTGAATGGTCTACATTCCTCTCCTTCACCAATCCACTCACTTCGAGACCCCAACTTTAAACCACCCCAGATCACCTAGATCCAGTTTGCTTCAGTTCTCTGCCAGCTCCTGGACCTTAGCCAGGTTCTCTGTGTTGATCCAGTCCTTGTTGTGTTTGTAGTTGTTTTTTTCTTTTATACATTTAAAACTGGGTTGCACAATACAAATTTAACTGTTGTTGACTTTGGGCCCAAGGATAGGGCAACACAAGTGACAGCACTATATGAGATAACTTGTAGCTGCCGCTGGATAAAAATAGCCAAAATATACGCCTACAAACAAAAAAGTTTCCAGGGTTAAGGCTGTTTTTAGATGAAATTAAACTTCACGTGGTCTCTGGGGTTTGACCTGAGACTAACTTTGGGCAGAAGTGAAATACCACAAATGTCATAAACAGTGTCTGTAAACAATCTGGAAATCAACAGTCCTATTTTCCCAGATCCAGAAGAGGAGCCACTTGCTGTATGTTCACAGATACAGTCGTGGATCGAACCTCATAAGTGACTGGGATAAAACCAGGTCCTAAAAAAGAACTTAATAGCTTGAAAATGCTCAGTGTTCAGTTTTAATGTGCAAGTGCTTTGATGTCCCCTTTATTTTTTTGCCTCTTGCTCAGTGGGATAAACATAAGAACAAAATCTTTAATCTGAGTCTGTCTCCTCAAAGCTCTGTTACTGGGAAAAATAGCCGCAACTGTTTATTCATCCTTATTTCAGCAACATTTTGTCCTGCTCCCTAAGAACCAAACTCCAAAGAAAGGAGACTTTTGTGAAAAAAAAACGCCTTTCTCTGGTTCCATATAGTTCAAAGATCTTTCTAGTTCTGGAATTATAGTTTATAAAGTTATGTCACTTTTAGTTATTGCTTCTCAAGAAATAAATTCAAATATGGCTGTGAGGGGACTTTAACTCCTCCTGTGTATAATAAGGAATTTCCATACATGGAGTTTTCTGCCATATCCAGTAGTCACAAAATCTACCACAGAAGTTAGAGAGAGGTCCTACCCTTCCCACCAGCTTCTGGTTACATCTTGCCATTTGCTTTTTCATTACTGAACACAGATGCAGGCGGGGACCAGGCACTTGCTCCAGATGTTTGTGACTGACAATGTGCCCAGACCAGGGGGTGGACTGAGCCTCACCTCCCAGAGCAAGGGTTTCCACCCTTCCTTCTCTCCTTCCTAGGAGCCAAGTGACGTCAAACGCCTCGTGACCTCAAACCCTGGCCAAACCGCTGGCACGGTTGACCTGTTTGTTTGGGTAGAGCATAAAAGAATTTTGGCAAAACTGACAAACCAGGCTGAGATAAGGGGGAAACCTTCAAGTCAAACACAAACGTTACTATGAACACCCCTAATCTCCTGGTTTGTCCCCTTCCGTAGGCAAAGGTCAGGAACATTTGGTCCCCACAGACCCTTAACAAGCAGATGTTACTGTAACATGCCCAGGGAATCAAGCATAAATACGACCCCTGACCCCAGTTGTCAGCTGATCCGCTGAGACTCTTAGAAATATACTCTTAACTTTTATAAATTCCCACTTTTTCCCACCGTCCCACTCCATTCTTTCCCTCCCCTCTCCCTTGTGTCTCCCAGACCCGTAGCTGCCGAGCGGCGCTTGCACAGTTGCTCACGGCCTGACCCCTCTCTTCACCCGGGTCAAAGGCCCAGGACCCAGGGCAGGGCTCTTTTCTTGCCAAAGGCCAGCTGATGAATCATTCCCAACTTGAAGGGAACAGAGGAGAGGGGAGGAGTTTGTCTCTCAAAAGGCCCTCAAACAACTGTGGCCTATATATCAGCATTTACACTATTCTGACGCTCTCCAAAATTCACTTTCCTCTCTGGGAACGGCAACAAAAAGTGAAGGGGGAAGGGATGGAGGAGGGATGGAGGCTGAGACAGCCTGGGGGAATGGCAGAGCCTGGTTCTGATGGCAGCAAAGCAGGATGTCCCTTTGTTTCCAGGGGGATGCTAACATGAGCATCCTTCACTTCAGAAAATGCTCTTGTTTAATAGGAAAAAGTGGGAGGAAGGAAAAGGGGCTTTCCAAAGAAAGTCTGGACAAGCTGCACCAGGCAACTACAGAGCAGGTCCTGTCAGACAGGGCAGCTTTGTCCAGCGGTGGGAGCTGTCAGTGTTCCTCAGCACTCACAAGACAGCCCCTTCTCCATCCTCTCAGCCCCATGTGGAGTTCAATTTTTGGCCCGTGACATCTTCCCTCTCCTCCTGCCGGGTGATGCACCGCAGGCCCGCAGAGCTCACCCGCACCGAGAGCTTTCAGCTCTGGGCTGTGTCACTCCACCTACCAAGGAGGGACCGTCTCGTCCTAAACGAGCTGCAGGAACCACGACAAGCAAACCCAGACACCTTCCAGCTCCAACGAGACGTTGCTTGGGTTTTCCAGCGTGTCCACCCCGGCGCGTGTGACTCAGGCCCGCGAGTGTCTGCAGACCACAGGCGGGGCCATGCGTGACCTCCCCAAGATGTTGTTTATTTTTGTTCCATTCCCTTCACCTTCATGAAATCACGGAGACGTTTTTTGGCCTCACCCCAGGCTTTGATTTGAAGTGGGGATTTCCCTGTGTGGTTCACGTTCGCTCTCCGGGCGCTGTTAAACAGTGACTGGGGGGATGACTCTCCCCCCTGGCTAGCAGGGATGCTGGGGCACACATGGCTGTGGGCAGCCCCAAAGCACCCCAGTGATGGCTGCCTTCTCAGCTGGCCTTTCTTCTCACTCCCATCCACTTATTTGATTCTAGTATGTAGTAACGCGGATTTTCCTCTATTAGCGCAAAAATAGATTTAAATTCTTAATTTCCCTTAGGCAAAACTGGGTCCTGGTCCAAAGAGAGGGAAGGGGAGTCTCATTCCCAGTGCAGTTTGGGATTTTGTTCAGCCTCTTTTTGTGTTTTTTACCTTAAATACCATTTTATATTTTGTCTGCAGCTGTTCTTTCAGAAGTATTTTATTATGTAAGGTGATCACTTTCATAGTTTAGAAATGTTAAAATAACACGTAGGGCGTTATCCAGGTGTCCCTCCTGAGAATTTTGGCTGCCTGTATGTGCATCAGTAACAAGTCTCAAACATTCTCCACCAGATATTTGATTGCCTCCTGACTGCATTATGGACATGGTGCCACTTGGAATGCTTCTTTACTTTCTGAAGCAAAATCCTCTGTTTGTCTTTGGTCTCCTTGTTCAGGTAGATTTCATTACAGTTTCCCCTTCTTCAGAGTAGGGTCTGTTTTTTAACCCACCTCCCAAACTGGTTTTACTGGCTTGCTGGATATCAATTGTAATATAGGGCTTGATAACAGTAAGTCATCAGTTACCATATATCTGTCATATCCATTTTAAGACAGAAGAACAAGACTTCTTACTTATGTGGCAAAGGGTTTGCCTATTTTATTGACCTTTTTTTTTTTAATTGGTGCACATGTGTATTAGGATAGGAGGTCTGAGAAGGGATGTGACCTACATGCCTTGAACAAAGGAAGGAGATTAAAATTTTAAAATACACATCAGTGTAGCTAGGAGATGTAGTCTATAAACCACAGCCTTGATTTAATAGTCTATCTAGTGTGGACAAGCAAGAAACATGGGTTCGTTCACGCAAAGACATTGCAGCCTGGTTCCAGAAAAGTCAGTGAGAATTTTGCCATTAACTTTAAATAGAACTAAGGCTTCACCTCAAAGCTTTTAATCAAAAAGTGTGAGCTAGCATGTTCAAACAATGTTTTCGAATCCTAGTCCAGGCAAACTCTGAGACTCTGGCAGGAAAGAAGGCCCTTATTCCAAAGCTTTTTATGGAATCTCCTGGTTACCAGGGATGGCTGCAAGCCCCAGCTCTGTCTTCGTGAGCTGCTGGTCATACACAGTGTTTTCCCTCAGCAACACCATGCTTTTAGTTCATCCTGCAGTGGCACTGCAAGAAAAGAGCCCATCTGCATGAACCAGAAGCTCTCTCACTGTCCTTATTTCTCCCTGGGACATAACAAAGCTGTTTTCTGCACCACCTTACAACTGGTGCAAAATTGAGCCATGTCTTCCTTCTCTCTGATACAAAGGTTACACTTACTGGGGGTGCCTCCACAAGCACCTTTTGCTGATCTCTCTCAACATACAAACTCTGATGGTTATCCCTGCTTTGTCCACATAGGTGCCTATGTTATCTGTAAAGTATCTAATAAGCATCCCGTCATCATGTACTAGAATAGCAAATTATTTATACTTCAGATCTTCAGCCTTCATTGTAAATAGAGAAATAAACCAAGCATTTAGAGGAACACAGTAAGCAGACCAGGGGAAAATTGGGCCTCAGCATGGTCAAAAATAATTTGGATGCATAAACATCAGAAAGAGAATGGAATCTAGGAGTTCAGTGCACTGGAGGTTATTCTTCTGGTAGTCTGACTTTGAAATCTCAGTAGAAATTAATTTTCCCAAGTCTCGTTATCCCTCCAGGGCATTTTATCACTTTATAAAATCTTCAGATGGTCCAGTAGGATTTGTTTTCCTGGGATTGGCTTAGTCTGTGCTGGGTCCAGCCCATGATGTAATGTAGAAACTCTGCATACAACCCTAATGAAGAGACTCCACAAAAGTGCCCACAACATTTCCATCCACATAACTCACAATTTAGATCAAGACAGGAAATGTTTTTCCCATCCCATGTGTAAATATGACATTTAAAAAGAGATGTTCCTATCTCCAATCAAGATGAAAAGATTAAATAACCAGTATTTTTAGGCATCAAAATTCCACACATTCACCAAGGAAAAGAGGATTTAATTTCTTCTCTAACTCATCTAATTAATTTCTTTCTCATGAGTTTCTCTTAACTTACATTGTAAACAAAACAACAGAACATGGTTTAGGCAATGGAAGAATTTTCACAAAAGCTTGAGGTTACATCAACCCTTTTTTTTTTTGCACAATTTGGCATCTCAGGGAAAAAGCCCTGCTCACTGGGAGAGGATTTGCTGACAAACCTCATTTGCCTCCACCACAGTTACATTATGGTTTCAAACTGGTTTCCTGCTTTTTTACTTTCAGTTACTTTTTGCAACACAGTCCCTAAGGTCTGATTTATTTATTTTGCCCAAATCTCGTGCATAGCCCACTTTTATTAACTGACAAACCTTTAAATCAGATCGAACAAAGCTGCTAAGGAATGACAAACTTTTTGGTTTGTTTTGGTTTTGTTTGGTTTTTTCCTGCAGATTAAATAACACTTACGGGAACACAAAAACTGCGTGTATTTTAAGTTTCAAAATTTTTGCAGATTTCTGGAGTTTTCTCCCATCTACGTTTGCTTACTTTTCCAGATTTCTAACCTCGGTTCCTAACACACTCCACAAACAGCAGAGGCCAAGGTTGAGGGCAGAAGTCTAACAGGTGAAAGGTGGAATAACTTGGAAGTCAAAAAGTGCAGGTTTCAAGGAAGAAGCTTAACAGGTTTGGGACTTCTCAAACACTCACAAGCTGTTGTTCTTTACTTACTTGGGCAGGTCAGTGCTGACATTTCATTTCTGATGGTCACATGTTTTTTCTTCATTGGCTTTCGGCACTGTCTATTTAATTTTGTCCGTGCCCTTGTAAACCTTTATCTTTTGACTTGGGCGTATCACTCTTCTCATTCTTTCCTTGCCTGCCCTTCCTTCTTTTTCTTTGTTTGTTTGGGTTTTTTGGGTGTTGGGTTTTCCCCCCTCTTTTTACCTTTGCCTTGTACATATGCGTGAAAGCTAAAAGTTAACTGTTTGGGGCTATGTAGTATCTAGAATACTTGTGCCCCTGTTCACATGTACTGGGAGAAGCTACAATAAGGCAGAGCACACTGACTTCAAAAATCTGTTATGTGCCATTGAAACAAAAAGTCTTCCCTTAGCTTCATAATTTAGATAGTTTGTGAATCTGATTGCAGTAAAAGAAATAAAGGAAATTTTCCCCATTTTGGATATGATAACTTAGAAAATGTCATCAATTTCTGTGTAAACAAGGAGCTGTTTTCTCTTCTGTATGGCTCTGTTGTGTTTCTTTTCATTTGTTAATAAAATGGAAAGAAATATTAATCCCAGCTACAAAGTATAGAGGGAGTTCTGAATTATTTCTATATCTATTATAGATACTGCAACTGACCTAGTTAATTGTTTAGGGATTTTATATTCAAGGTCATGAATTTGAGGCAATTGCACAAAAAAATCCCCTAAATTCAGAGAGAGTTATGGTAGCAGCCATAAAAATACAGAAAGTTTCCCAAAAAGACATGATGAAGTTGGGAAAAGGCTGGTTCCACATATATCAGCAGGATAGGGGCAGGTATTTCGTCTTCCAAGAGCGGGACTATTGTCAAAGAGACATTTATCTGTTGAAGTCCTTTGCCAGAAAGGAAGGAGTTGTGAAGCAGTAGTGGGAGATACTGAGACAAGGTTGCTTGCAGTTGCTTTTCATTCCAAAATAGCCAAGAAAACTTTCCATGTGAAGGCCCCTCTTTTACGTATTTTTTTTCCCTGTGACATGCTCATTGCCCAGCAATCATATTTCAACTCCTATAAGAAATGGAGAGAATCTGGCCATGGCTACCAGAACCACGGTAGGCAAACGGTGCTCCAAATGAATGACCAAGTCAACAAGCTCCTGTTTGAGATCCAGAGCTTATTCCTTGGAAGAAACTAGCAAGAGACCAAGGAAAGGCACGAGGTTGAGCACACCCTGTGCTTGACCCCTGGAAAACTGTCAAGGAACGTCAAATACGAAGTATGCCAAACATCTAGCAAACAGTTGCTGGAGTCTCAGCCCACTTGCAATGAATGTCCACAGGAATTTCTCTCCTGCCTTTGCTAAAAAGCAAGTTCTGACCCTGTCAGAGGAGAGGTGGGTCCCTTCGATCTGAAGGCTGGTTGAGCTGTTTTGATGAGAGGACCTCATGGATTGTAGGGCTCACCATCCAGTCCTAGGCTGAAACTCAACTTGCCATCTGGAAAATCTCAAGTGCACTTGAGAAGGATAACTTTTTCTTTTTCTTTTTTTTTTTTTCCCAGTTAATTGCTAGAATTTTCTCTTTACGGTAGCAGAAAAGCAAACTTTCACATTTCTTTTTACAGTAGCTGGAAAGCAAGCACTCACAGAATATGAAAACTTCCTTGTGCCACAGAACAACATTGCCACAGAGGAACAAGAGCTTAAACTGTGCTTCCCCGTGTTCAGGACATGTACTTTGACCATAGGCCATTCATCATGCACTGCAGCTATTGCTGGTGGTTAGACCGCAGACATCCAATTGCTCAGAATTAGCTCCCTGACGTTCTCTGGTTAAGTCAGTGCACATGGCAAAATACATCATACACTCATGGTTAAACTTTAAATGCCACTCTCCGAAAGTCCTTCCTGCAGGACTTCGTAAAGCCATCTCCTACAGTCAGCCACCAGGTCATCCTTTGAGCGTGTGAACGTGGTTCCTTCCAGTGCCTTTTTTTCTGGGTCTGATAGAAGTAGAAATGTAAGTACTCGGAACAATTAGAGCAATAGGCTCGGCCCTGATGGAAATGTAAGGGCTGGAGGGCTGTGATCATGTTACTGGACAGACGGCACATGTTGTTTTGACTGATGCTGGAGTGGAAGGGCCACATACAGTTAAGCTACCAAAGGGTCACATACATTTCAGCTGCCTAAGGGACACATACATTTAAGCTGCCTTTGACCCTCCGGTAAATTCAAAGCTTATCATTGCTGACACCAGAAGCGTTGCTAACACCAGAACTTCAAGGCTGTGAGAAATACCTCCATTACAGTAAATGCAGATGAATTTAGAGCAATGTTTTTATGAACCCTACACACAAACACTACTGTGGCCATGGGGTACCTTAAAAATGGGCAGGCGTTTGCAGAAAAGGCAGTGAGCCCACTTCTGAGCCACAGAGACCCTTTTGCATTCGTTACAGTTGTTTCATGAGTAATAAACCTTCTTATAAGAGGGAAAACCTTGTCACAGCATCTCTGTATGAAACCACCTCAAGACAAGCTCTGTGCTCCAGAAAAGCTGGCCTGCAGTCAGACAGCAGACTAAAATTCAAATTTACAGTGTAACCCTAATTCGGTGAGCATCTGTGTGTATAATTACAGTTTTAAAAAACCCCACAATGTTACTGATATCCCCATCACCCTTTTGGAAATGAAACACAGATCCTAAGACTAAGACTACATGAAGCAAAAGCAAAGGATAGGGCATGGGATGGGGTGAGAAATTGGAACACTTTACATTTCACATTTAGTTGATCTTAAAGATGTGATTCAGCTCTGTTGAAGGGAGCTGCATTGCCCCAGACAAAAATTTGTCCAAGGGGATTGTTTGTTCGTTTGGTTTTTTTTGATTCCTTAAAAGGCTCAAACTATCCATTCTGCTGCAAAAAGTCAAGAGAAACCATATTCATGTGTTTTCAGTTTCACCAGTGTATAAATATGCATTGAACTGGCTTTTTTCTGTTAAGTGAGATTTCAGGTATGTGAAATTACCTTGCCTCACAAAATTTCCTTACTTTCACACCGCTAATTAGAAGTAATTACTTGTGCTGTTCCTTTAAGAGTAAGAACATTATCAGCCAGCCCACCTCAGGGAATAAATATGCATCTCACTTTGATGAAATTTGCACACAATACAGGTCAGGTAGTTAATGAAGCCATAAACCATAATATGTCTGAGGCACTAAACATCACCTTATTCACTTGGCCTTGGTGTTTAAGAGAGCAAGAGATGTTTATTGCCATGAGACACCCTCCTCGCCTTTAGGATCACCATTCATAGCCAGCTCTTTGTAAATAAACATATAACCTTTGCAATGGTAATTTAAGACTGTGCAGTAAAGAAGATGCAGTGAGTGCATGGAGAGTGGAAGAGAAGATAAAAAACCTCATGAATAAAGTCGAAGGCTGCAGGCTAAGGTGTTTATTAAGTCCCAAGCTGTTTTTTTCCTCCATTTTTCCTCTCTAGTGAAATAAAAACAATGATTGCTATGATCCTCTAAAATTAGAGCACATTTGTCGTCTGTAAAAGCAGCTAACAACTGAACTTCAACTGTGCAACAGCATAATAGGTGTAGAAAATAGATCTGCCCCAGGCCTAGCCTCTTCTGTTGTGTAATCAGCCAGTGAGAAAGCAGGAGATCGGACCAGATAATGTCAGTTTTCCACTCCAGAGTGGTGAAGGTATAAAAGGTAAACATTAAAATGCATCAGTGAAATGCTGCAGTCCATCAGACTGACTTGCCGGGACAGAGCAAGTTCACTTGCCAACCACGGTGCCACATCTTTAGCATGTGTCACCAACAAAATCCCTACATTAAAATGAATAAAACCCTGAATCATAAAAAGAAGGCTTTGTATTTCAGCCCCAGGATGTCAAAGCGTTTTTCAAGGAGGCATGAATTAAACCTTCCAGTGTCCTGAAAGGTAGTGAAAGAAGATAACCCTGTCTGTTTTATGGTAAGGAAAGCAACACATGGGGCCCTGACCAAGGGCACACAGCAAGCGTGAGACAGATAACAGTTAGATCTCCTGTTCTCTGCTCTTGTGTTCACTCCTCCTTTCTTGTGCCCTCTTACTCTGAAAAATGCTGTAATGGTTTCCTTAAAAATTCTTATAATTCTCATTAATCACTCTCTACTACTTCTGCAGCAGAAAAGGTCTCCATGCTCACATGTCAGAGCAGTTAAAAAAATACTACAAATCACTCATTTTACCCATGACCACCAAACCATGATGAAATCACGAGTCTTCTGGGTCTTGCTAAACACTCTGCAAAGAACATGGGTCATCCTTCACCTTCAAAAATGAGCACTGACCCCATTATTGCCTTGCCTGAAACAGTGCATGCAAACACACACACAGTCACATGGTTTGTAACTCTTAATTGCTTTGTTACTATCTGTGATGGAAGGACTTTTTGATGCACGGAGATGTTCAGCAGGGTGATGGTGGGAACCCTTCAGTGCCATCAGCCTGTTTAATCACAGCAGCTTTTGAGCAAACTTTATTTCACTCAATGACTTCATTTGTTACGAGTTCACTTCTCGTGACGACTTTAAGAAACCTCAAGGCTGTTCTGCTTGTCTGTGCTTGGCATATGACCCTAAGCTGACTTAAAAATCAGCCAGTGGCAACTACCAGCAGTAGGATATCACCCCCTTCCCTTTACTTAGGTACACTGTGATCAGCAAGGTCTATAACTGTCATTTCTACAACAGCTCATGAACCAGAGAATGCCATGCCATGGGACATTACAAGTGACTTATTAAGAAAAATCAATAACTAGTTTGCACTGGGATCACAGTGTAAACACCTGAGATATTCTGGTACGTATGTGCTAATCTCATCCCTCTCAAACATTCATGTGGTTCGCAGCCATAGCCCCAGGACACCAACTTCCACACCCCCAGTGCAACCAGAGCAGCCAGTGCCTGTAGGTTTCAGCATGAACCTGCCCTGCTGGGGCTGGCTGCTAACAAGGAAAGTGGATAGATCCAATAATAAATACGTTATAATGACATAATAAAAGTTTGGGAAATTGCAGGAGTCATGTTCCTCATTCAGAAGCAAACTTAAAATAAACTTGAAAGCCTGCAAACATCACAATTTTTGTCTGATGAAAAAGTCCCGACTGAACAGCCCAGCGAAATGACTTTGCAAGAGTATATGAAAGACATACCACAGGCAAATTGAGATACAAAGTTTGGGTTTTGATCCCAGAGAGAGAGAGAATAATGTGTCCCTCCATTTATCCATGAACTCTGCAGCTGGCAGGGGCTGAGTTCTGTTAGTAATTACCGTGAACAGATGAGGGAAGATTTTTTTTTTTCCCCCCTTTTATTTTGACCTGTAGTTAAAGAAAATTTGCTTGTTTTATTTTAGGTTCAAAAATGATGAGGCAGCATCAACCTGTGTTTCACCCCAGAGCTGTTGATTTTCCCGTGTCTTCTCCCCCTCCCTTCCTTTCTTCCTCCCCTCCACCCCCCAGCTCCTTAATTTATTTCAGACTATGAGTGTGCAGATTCCGAATTTAGTGGGAACAGTTTGCTGCCAAGGCCCTTCAGGGGCTTTCTCTGCAGTTTATTTTCTTAACTGCAAGCTTCAGGTTGTTTTGTGTGTGCGAGTGGTGGGGAAGGAAGGAGGGGATTGCATTCCTTCCTCCAAATTTACAATATGAAAAGTTTGGGTTTGCTTTTAGCCAAGTAAGTTTTGTCCTTCCTTGTCCCGCTCTTTACTTTGTCGCTGCCTTCCTTCAGCAAACACCCAGCTGGCAGCCTCGGTGACTCACAGAGGAAAAGTATTAGACACATTTCTTGCTGAAATGGTTATTTCCCTCTGTTCTCTCTTTTTCCCAGAAGGGTGACAGGGACAGCCCTGAGCCCACATCTGCTTTTGCACAGCTGCCTGGGCCCTTGGTAGGTGGGACCACAGTTGCATCCAAAGGAGCACTCTGGAACTGCTCAACCAACCTTGGTTTTAGAAGAAAAACTAGTAAAATATCTATTTTTTTGAGCACCTGATGTTCAGATGAACTATAGAACGTCTTGAGTCTCCTTTTCCCTAATGGGAATTTTGGCAGGGCAAAAATAGCGATGAATTATCCAGTCAGCCAGGATTTGTGAACTACACGGCCGGAGCAAGGAGTGGCCCAGGCAAAGACACCAAGTGCCCTGATTGTCCCCACGGTGTCCCAGGGCTGTGTAGCACCACATGGCAGCAGGAGTGGCACCCAGCATGAGCACCCCGTTGGCCCCAAGGATTTCCCGGGCAGAAACACGAGAGGTCTTGGTTCGCTCTGGGTTTTAAAGACTGTTGGTTGCTGTTCAAATGGGAGTAAAGCCAAAAGGATTTAAAAAAAAAAAACCCAATCATGTTTCCTGCAAACTGGGAAGCCTGTGTTGTGGCCAGTTGTTGCAGCCTGCTGACTTCCAGCCAGGGGACAGCACTGGAGGGGGACAAAAGGTCCCCTTGGGTGATGGTCCCTGCTCATAGGAGTTATGCCATGTCCCCGACTCCAGGGATCACAGAAAAAAGCTCATACAGCCTTTTCTCCTTGCGTTGCCTTCTCCTGAGGCCACCACACCAGGAATTATTCTTGGATTTGCTCTATTTCTGGGATGCCCAGTGACTCACCCCTCCCATGGAAAAGGTTAAAAGCGAGGGAGCCTGTCACAATAACTTGGCACAGCTCTGGTGCCACAAAGGCATCCAACACTCAACCCAAACATGGATCGATCCTTAGAGGAATACACACATATAATTTCAAGCTGTCGAACAACTAGAAATGAAGAGCAAGCGCAGGAAACCCCAGCATGTTATCCACAGTCTTTGAGCAATAATAATAGAAGGTTCATTTCACAGAGGAAATTATTTAATACAAACTATTCACTCAACTCCAAACACAGGACGGCAATATATGAGAAATATGAAAGTAGCTTTATTTTTACAAAAAAATAATCCTGGGCAGGTTTTCTGTAGGGAAAGCAAAGCTTCCCTCCCATTAGCCCACTTCCTGCAATTCCACAGTGAGATTGTGTGTTGGGACTATACCCAAATTTATTTTTATGCAGATTACAGTAGTCTCATATTTCCTTAATACAGTTTCATAGCTGATTTCCTTTGCCCATGTTAACCCAAAACTGTTTAACATATGTCTCACAACCAGCCATTGTCGGGCTCGGGTTAGCTTAGGGACTCTTCTTTTTCTGTTTTCTTTTTTTTTTTTTAAGAGCAGTTGGGGGTAGCTGTTGTTCCAGGAACTTTTTGTCATGGAGGACATGCAGTTATATAGGAGGTTTTTTTGCATTCCCTAGAGATTTCAACACATGGTAGCTTTTTTACTTGTCCCTTTCCTCTTTTTCCTTAGTTACCACGCAATGATTGTCCAGTGCTTCTGGTGATTGCAGGAGATCTGCTTTATTCTGTTCTTGGTTGCAAATAGTCAAAAATAAAAAGGCCTTTCGTGGGATTGATGCAGAAGTCATGGTGGGGATTTTTAGCTCCTATGGACGCAGCGCAGCATTTGGTCACCGTGCTGGTCAAAGCCACTTCTCCTCCACTGGGTGGGACCACGAGGGGAGTGGAGGAGTCGAACACAAACAGCAGTCAGGTATGTGCCCCCTACGGCAAACCACCTCTCCTTCATGCCCAACATCACCACTTCTTTAAGTCTGCCGCAGGACTCGGGTAACAGATCCCGTGGGATCTGCTCTCCATCACCTCAGGGGAAGAGCCTCAGGAGACGCTGCTTCAGAGGGCAGAGACAGACAGCAGATCACACTGAGAAAGGGAAAATTCTAGCCCAGAAGAATGGAGGGACCAGATCAAACAGAGGGGAAAAAACCACTCGTGCCATCTGCAAGTCCTTTGTGGTCAAGTCATGGAACAGTGGGACACAAACAGGAGAGAGATGAGAGAAAGAGATATTTTCTGCATTTGTTCCCCTCCTTCTAACGCAATGTATATTGGATCAGTTCACCCAGTTTTTCTAACTCAGGGAACAGATGGTGTCATATTTGAATATAAAATGAGTTTTCATTTGCTTTGCCATAAAAGAAAAAAAAAAAAGAAAAAAAAAAAAACAACACAAACAAACAAGAAAAAAAGAGCTCACCCAAAAATGATGCTATAGGGTTTTTTTTTACAGACCTGTGGTCTTAGTTACAAGCTGAGCTTATTTCAGTTCCCGGATCTAATTTGTGGTCTATTATGGTCCTTTTATGCCTGCAGATGTACAAAATGAAAAAAGTCCCTTCTACAAATGGAAATACTTTTCTACTTAGACAATGTTCATGTTTTGGGGAAAAGTGAAAAACTGTTTAACCACATTTGGCAGCAAAATTCCAACTGTACAGGCACAGAGTTTGCTGTTGTTGCTCTGTGCTATGTAGCTTTGAATTCAATTAGAATTCAAACCCACTCCTTTTTTTAAGGTTCTGTTATGTTACAGCTTCCGAAAAGAATACTTTTCTCATGGTTCATCTTGTCAGGACCTGAGAGAAAGACTAAGAAAACACAGAAGAGGACTTCATATGGCAATCCCAGGACAAAGATGAAGAAACCAGATTAAACAACATAGGATTTAAGAGATAGATGTCTGTGGTTTCTGCTCTTTTCCAAGGCATGAGTTTCATCCCCGTAGAGCTGAGGCAAGGGATCTGATTAAACCCTCCAGTTGTATTCCAGTGAGACTTTGTAATGTCATCGTGGGAATCGGGTGGAGTTAGACAGCCATAAAAGTAAACTCACGTAGCAACAGAGGAAGCCAACAGGTCAGATGAACAATCAAGACCTTTTTCTGAGTCTATCTGCAGTCTTTCACTTGCATCACTTTTCCCCTGCTATGATGCTTATAAAAGTTTTGGGCTGCTTGCAGGTGCCAAAATATTCTCAGAATAAATTTGCACTGAATTTGAGACAAGCTGACTGAAGACCTCTCCTGAGTCCCTTATTTTCTCAAATTCCACAATTACGATGTTATTGCAAGTAGAGCCTTTTTTCCCTCTTTAATTTACACTCTGCTGGCTCACATATTACCCTCCAGCACATCTATAAAAGACCTTGGCTGCTGAGGTGGGGCAGGAATTGAGTGGTTTAGGATTTGGTAAAGGGATTAAGGAGTCTTTCATTTCTAGGTCACTAGTTCAAGACTGTCATGACTGTAGGCTGTCTACTGACCTGTGTTAAATATATTGGTGGATGTTGCTTATTCCCTATCAAAAAATCACCACCACATTTGGCATTGATTTGACTTTATAACAGAGTAGGTTTGGTATGCATTAATCAGACATGGGAGCATGTTGCAGAGCTCAGATCAGGATGTGAAATCTCCCAAGGTTTGAGAATGGATGTGTTTGAGGTTCTGGTTTGACTTCTCCAAGCAAAAAGTCAAGCAGTGAAATGTGGGTTTCAAATTGTCTAGTAATTCAGAGTTGTTAAGAGCCAAGTCCTACTTTTAATTTTAGCTCTGCTGTTTTCTTATGAAAAGCAGTTTCTTTCTCCACTTCTCACCTGTCAAACTGCAGAAAAGCTCACAGTAAAATTACCTTTTTTCTTATTTAGCTACCAGAGATCCCTGAGGACAGAAAGAAAGGAAAACATAGAAATTAGGAGATTATTAATATCTCAACCAACTGCAAATCTCAGTGGTAAAAGGGAGCCATTATCACTTCTGGTATATTTTAGTTAACATGGGAAGAAATACCAGAATTTTGAAGCTTTAAGTTCATTCAAATTAAAAGAAGAACCATATTCCAAAACAAATTCAAATATTTGACTTTCAAATAGGTTTTCTGTAGCACCTTAGAGGGGGAGATCCCCTACTTTCTCTTTTTCTCGTACAGACTCACACTCTTCAACAGGCTCTTTGACCTTAATGGGATGCTATTTGCTGATTTGGAGTCTCAGTCCCAGCAGTGAGTTCATAATCAGAGTCAGCTGAAGAAAGGTTCCTTCCTTACCTTCCAGCCATTGCGCGTTTCAAACCATCAAGCTACACACTGCTCCTGCCAGCTCTCAGAAAGATGTCAAATTGAGTAAAAATTCAAAAACCAGAAAGCTCACTGAAAGTACGAACTCAGCTAAAGTGTTAAAATGCAGCATTATCTCTGGTTGGGAGGCAGCTTTCATAAACGGCGCTGAAAAACAATCAAATTAGGAGATAAATACAACCTGGAAACAGCAGGAGAAGTTATACCGAACATAAATCTGCTCATGATACTTTTAATTAAAACTGGATGTGATACAGTGCTCAAAATGATATTTCCTTCATTCCCGTTTATTATTGGGATTACGTTTGTGTATTCTGCTCAGCACCACCAAGTCCAAGGGAGTTCAGATGCAGTTAGCCCAAAACAAAGGCTTAAAGGAGGCAGGCAAGCAGAAAATATTGGGGGGAGGGAAAACAAAAAGAAAGGAAGAAAAAAAAAGAGAGAGTGGAAGAATCCCAGTTGCTTTTGTAAGCCTTCACCTCTCGCAGCCTCCAGGATGCTGTGGTCACCACATGTTCCATACCTGACTGTATTTTGGTTTGGGACCTATTAGCTCGGAGGAATTTTCTTCTTTGAAGTTCAAGGCACGGACGTGGTTTTGTTGGTTTTCCTGAGCTACTGTCCCCCCCCAAACCCCCACCCCCAGGGTTTCTGGGTGCTGTTAACAGGCCAGCCTCTTTTTCCTTAATCTCCTCCTGTGACCAGGTGTGGCCAGGAGTTCAGTTTGCTCCTTTTCCTTCGTCTTGCTGTGGGTTTCAGCCCTCAGTGGACACGACCAGTCTCTGCTCTTACCCTTCAGCTCCGTGAGAAAAGGGCCAGGACCCTCCCTGAGGGGTAGCAGAGTTTTTCTGCATGGCTGTAGAATTCTCCATCAGGCTTAACTGCAATCAGCACATTGTCTTCCCACTTAAATATTTTGCCACGTGTCCGGAATAACTCTGTTATCAGCAGCAGCTAAAGGAAGAGAACTCTTTTCTGGTGTTGCGGAGGGTAAAGATTTCTAACTATTTTCTCTACTGGGAGAACATCAAAGATTCTGCCATTTTCCAAGTGACTGTCCTAGTTATAGTGG